>JAQIXS010000134.1:0-64734 GCA_034700785.1 Rossiulus vilnensis | reverse complement strand
CGAAAAGGTAAACAAAATTTTTGCCATATTCGAATATTCGAAATTTCTCCAAAATCCCAGTTCGAATATTCGAATATATTCGTAACATTCGATATTTGATATTCGAAAAGCACAGCACTACATATGATCCACAAGAACCTTGGGTATTTCGACCTGATGTATACTGTACGTCCTTCACTTTTTGTTTATAATTCGGCGCAGTACCGAGAAGTTAGGCGGAAAGAATTTGCAAAAGGATATCGATGTTATTATTCCTTGGCGTAGAACATAGCAGGTTTTCGCTCAACACAAAAATTTTTGGTCTGGAGAATCTCATAAACGGACAAGAACAGTTCCGGATTATTGTATGGAAGGTGTTCTTTTAAATGCAGTTACTTCTTTGAAATATTTAGAAATGACTATCACGGTTGTAATGCATTTTGGTAAGCATATTACTAAAATTACTGGTTTGGCTAATCAATGCCTCATAAGATTTACCCAAAGAACATTCAAAAAACGCCTTCAAAATATTAAAGAAATTGGATATTTATCGTTAGTAAGACCCCGTCTTCAATATTTCTGCCCTATTTGGAATCCTTACAGGGTAGGTCGAGTGCAAGAACTCGAAGTAGTGCAACGTAGAGCTGTTACATTCGTAACCTGTAAATTCACCAGCGTTTTCCAAATGATAAAAGATCTCCAGTGAAAAACCCTGCAATCAAGACGGGAGACTTAATGCATAGTTTTTAAAAATTGTACTCTGCCTGGAAATACAAATTAGGTGAAGGGAATCTATGAAGAAAACCACCGAGGTGGTGGAGAATTACATTCAAACCCACTTATGGAATTAAACAGGGAATTCATACTATAGGTCTTGTTTCTCGCATGCCATTAGACAATGGAATTTTCTTTCAAATGATAACCCTAAACTAACAGAAATTCACTTTGCTAATTATGATGGTGACCATCAAAATACGGTAGTAAACGCTTAATAATAATATAATATAAAATAACTTGGGTTGTTGGATTACACCCCCTTACCATATATATCATTGCTGACACTAAAGTACTGAGTTGAATTAAATTGAACTGAATTTTATGTCTTCCAATCAAATGGCCAACAGTGAATTACCATATGCAAAAGAATGCATTGATATTGATACATACATTTCAAAATGCATTCAAATTAAGACGTACATTTGAAAATGCATTTTATGGTGCATTGAAATTTATACGTACACTTCGAAATGTATTTTAAATTACTTTTAAAATTGCAGTTATCGGATCCGTGACTATCCCGAATAATGGAACTCCTTGGAAAATTAAAAGTATATTTTTAAAATAGGTCATGAACTCAATTTTCCCAAGGCTGTTGTTCGACACACATTTCAACATATCGCGCCCAATGAGTTAAATAATATACTGTGGTTTCTGTATTTGGAGAGGTATTGGACCCGAAACTTCACATTAGCGCCACCACCGCATGTAATGTTAGGCGATTACGTCAACTTTAGACAATGATGCCATAAAGTATATACTTGAATTTTCAGAACTTCTCTCGTCCTGGTTTTTATAAATCAGTCCAACCTCGCATTTCTATCCAATTTGGAAAAATGCTTTCAAATATTTACATAAATGATCCTTCACTCAAAAAACGTTGCATAACAATAAGAACTGACTAATTTTATTTGCTGCGAAATGACTTACAGTAATGTATTGCTTGTATACATGTATATCCGCTCGAAGTGTCAAATAGCGAAATATCCAGTTGATATGTTTAAAATCGCAAAGCATATGGGGCACAAAACACTACGAAAACGCTGGTATCCAAATACGTTGGCGAAATTCAACTGAGCAACTAAGTCCCTTAATCAAATTAATATTTCATTTAACACTACTCACCTAACACAATTAGTCGTATAACCAATTAAATTACTAGTTAAGTAATTACTACCTCTAATTGCCATACATAATTGCTCAATGTCAAAGTGAAAGTTTGAGAAGCAATAAAGCAGAAATCGAAGAACTGGCAACAAGATGAATGTAAACTTTCTTAGCTCGATTTTAATAATTGTTGACAGTAATTTGTTTATATCAACCCCATAGAACAATTATTGAATGGTCGGTAGGTTGATACGTTTTGATATCAGATTGAAAACGTTGTCCATCGTAAATGTTTGACTATCTATTCCTTTTCTATTCGATACCCTACAATCAGCGTTTTAATGGAGGGGGGGGGGATTTTAGTTTAACCCAGATTTAAACACATAAGTGAGATTACCAATATAGCTGAAGGGTAATTTGGAAGAAAATACGGTCATGGCCGATTACAGAAGTACTATCCCAGCGTTCGCCTGGATAGCCGACCAGAGATATGATCATATGAACCCTGTTCTCCCGAATGCAAGGCGGACATGCTGCCACTAAGCCACTGTCTCATAGTCTCAGGGATAACAAAAACAGTTGTAATTCATAAGCTTAAGCTAACTGGACAAGGTAAGTTCCTGTACATAGTCATTATAAATGCATATACTTTTATTCGATTACCATACATTTAACTTGTATTTACTGTTACAGTAGTTTCACGTTTGTCTTTAACTTTGATTAAAATCACGGTTCCACAGAGAAAGAAAACGGAATTTAAAATATAAATCCTCCGTCCTAATGAATCAAACCCGATATAAACTTTTTACAAAACACACTATGCGTTTCCGTCAAAATAAATATTTCATTTTGCGCATTTTTGAGTAAATCAAACTAAAACGCGTTATGTATGATCAGGTTTTTAAATGAGAAATTCCTTAAAACTTAATTGGTTATTAATATTTCTTGAAATATTCATGTATTCTCATTAATACTCATTTCAAATAGATTGCTCACCAAACCACTTCGTGTCACTGTTTCTGAAAATGCCTTAGCAAACCTCCGTTGAATTGCATAATTGGTGGTACGCAATTTGATACAAATATACCGCCATTATTATATTCGATGTTAAAATTTGCAATTAATACGCACTTTAAGGAATGTCCACATAATATCAAGTATTCCTGGTCGTGATTTTCGAAATAGTTCTTCTTATATTAACTTTTATTATTTTTAAATAAATGTGAAAATTACCCTGAAAACCTTAATTTCAGAGCGTTATATTTTTATCTCCTGAACCTTTGTGATCATCTACTTCTATAAAACGAGCAAAAAGCGAGTCCAGAGGCAGAGGAATAATTGTTTTACGGCAGCTTCTTAAATAATTAAGATTATTTTTCTAATCACATGTAAATATTATTGCTTTGAAAGCTCGATTATCCGAGGTAGTCGGAGCTGTGACTAACTCAGATAATCGAAAGTATATTTAAAAATAATATATAACTAACTTGTAAGTTTACGAATGAGCAAACGCGTAATTTCAAAATTATATTGTCAGCTTAATTTTATCAGATTATAGCATCCAACCAACCTTCTCTGCCTTCACGCTCTTCTCTTTCCTGTTGTGACATTTTTTCAAGGTTTATTTGCTTGAGATAGCGGTAAATTCGAGTGCTTATCCTAGGTTGCTTAACTTGCTTTGCATCGGTTAATCCTTGGCCCAATATTAGATAACCGGTCCTCGGATAATAGAGACTCCTCTGTATAATAACACGGAGGGGCGAGAGCGAAAACATTTTCAAAACGAGATCACTAGTTATGAATTTTACCCGTGCAGTACTATCCTGTAGTTAGCAGAAAATGTTCCTTAGAATTATTGCTAATTAAATAAACGCTCAGGCGAACCGTTTACAAAATTTAATAACAAATGATAAATTTCATTCTAATTTGCCTACAAAAATTTGCTCATGAATTTGTTTCTAATTAATTAATTAAATGATTAATTAATTGCAATCCCAACAGAATTGAAGTTGACTAGGCAGTTTTGGCGTGAAACTCATACTATATACTTAATATTTTTTGGATGATGTGCATGCAATTTGAAATCAGCAAAACGGATTACAAACATTACATAACAGTTTGTTATGTTCAATATAAAATGTAAATCAAAGAAATGATGAACGAATTATTTGTCACGTCTATAATGTAGATATTTAAAAGTTCAATTTGTGTTTATAAGTTAGAAAGTGAAAAGTTCAATTTGTGGCATATTTGATAATTCATTTTTTTCAAAATGGATCCAATGCACTAGCACACAATCATCTTGAACTGACAACGAAACGTTTTCTTAATTTACAGGAACATAGACTTAATATACCAGGACAGATAGCCTGTGTACTTTTATCAATTAACCGTTGTTCACAAACATGAAAATTAACTACGTCAATCTTTCATTCCGGATCTTCGAGCTTGTGAGTACTTTAACACAATTCACAGTTTATAATTCCATAAATTCACTACAATTCTAATGTATTTTGTATTCAAGCCATTGTTGTTAACATTTTACAAATAATTACAGTGTCTCGGAATAGTATGCTTTGGTCTATTCACATACTATTTCATAGAAATAAATGAAAGTCGAAATATTCGTGCAATGATTGTCAAAAAAGGGATTGCTTTCGTAGCGGCCGATGCCTTTCCATTCCTTGTTGGTGAAATGCCGTTTTTGATAGCATTCTGGAAATACAGAACGCCATTTGTATATAGTATTTTGGTAAGAAATTTGTTTTATACCATGCCTTTACTAATATATTTAATGATTTGTGATGTATACAATCCTGAATCCTAATTCATATACTTAAACATATCTTAAACGTAATTTTGAAAACATTTTCACTAAAATACCTCATTCATGGTTTAATTGTTTAATAACGTTCACTACGGTGTTCCCTACATATAAACAAATTATATAGGAAAGTGAGATAAAATCAAATTTATAAAAGTTCTTTGATAAAAAACAAATTAGCCTACAATGTGTTTTCAATAACTATACTTCCGGGTTGAATTTTTCATCAGCTACTTATGTCCATTTATACAACGGAAGTAATAATTTCGCATGGCGGTTTTACATGCCATACCTCCAGGAATCTCAGGAATGAGATTAGGCCTATTAATGTAGTAAAAGATTATTAATAAAAATGCACTAAAAATTTACCGCGGTGTGTTATATTTAATTGCAATCTATAAGAAACCAATTACAAATTACTGTAAGATATTTTATATGTTTACTTTATGAACCAGCTTCTGTAGGTTAACATGCATTTTGTCAAAAAAAAGTGTCGTTGGATTTAGCTTAAAATTTTGAACCAACATATTTTCACAAAAATGGGATTTTATGCCAAATTATTTTTTAAGAATCCAATTGTAAACCTGATTGGTGCGACCGTCTATTCAACTGCAGGTTCCTTGCATCTCTCTGAACTTCGTAACTACATCCCACCTCTTCTGGGTGAAGGGGTGAGATTAACAATGGCGTTAATCGTGGCTAATTGATGTTCCATAAAAAGAAATGTCTATAATTAATCAATTCAATTTGAATTTTTTTAGAGTTTGTTTGTGATCACAGGATTTGTATATTTATTGGACTTTTGCTACTGGATGATTATAATACGGAAAAAAGCTAAAGCAACAGCTTAGAAAAAACCAAGAACATATCCTACGCCAAACCAGAACCATCCAAATACTAAAGGTGCACTATTTCTCCTAGTACGGACAACAAACCTCGGCCATACAAGGCTGACCCTAATCGATAGGCCTAATTATATGCAGGTCGATTGACGAGCAATGCGAGTTTGCCAGCATCTATCACAAGAAAATAAGCAAAGTTTGAAAAAAAAACTAATAAATAAACTAAAAACATTTAATGTTTAGATCAGCGAAGTGATTTTCGATACATTAATAAATACGTGCATTTCAAATTTTAAGGTATTTTCTGCACAATTCTGAAAATATACATTATACATGTATTTAAATAACTGATATGTTGCAATCCAGGGCGTTTAAACAAAGTATTTAATGAGCATTAATACCTCTTGTTTTTGCCACTGTTTTAAAATGCTAATGTGCAGACAGTGGTGTTTTCCCACCTTACAATTGATGACACAGGGATATGCAGTGCTGGGAATAACGAAAGCAGTTCCTAGATTAAAGCTTAAGTAAAATGCGCCTTTTCTGCAAACCAGAGTAGTTTGTAAATAAACATTAAATAAAGTCAGCATCGTGTTTGCTTGCGCGTTTCATTAAAATTTGGATCTTTTTCATGCAAATATTTTCATTCTTAAATGTTTCATGTTAAGTAAAAGGAATGTACAATGGTGGACAAGCAATTCTAAACTAATTACTCGATTGTGAAACGTTGAGATCAAGTGTATGTAAAGTTGTCTGAAGATTTCTATATGCATGTAACGTTACTTCAAATAAATTATTGGTGATCATTTTTATTATTTTTAGACATTTGGATTATTTTTAGATTTTGTAAGAACAAATAGTATTACGATAGTTGATTTTTTAACTTTTCGCCATTGCTGTTTCCTTAATTATTATAATTTTAAAAATAAGTTTGTAATAATGTGAAAAGTTTGACACAGCGGCAACAATATCAAAATTATACGTTTATTCACAGTATCGTGCTGTTTGATTAGTTTTAGTTAGGTTATCTCAGGTTTGAGTTGTTTATGGAGGCATTTTTGCATAATTTTTTCTCGGCTGTTAGTATATATGCAACTATATTTTCAAATATCTTACGTTTTATATATCCAAAACATAAGCGTCGTACCAATCTCAATAGAGCACCATCCTATCTATATAACATCACCAATTGCAAAAAAATCATGTTTTTAATTATAAAGAAAGTTATTCAAGCGAACGAGACGCAATCTAAATATTCGCTCACTCAAAAAGGCGGTAGAAATGAAGCTGTTTTTTTTAAATATTTTATGCATTATGGATCAGAAACTGATTATCTTAGAGCAAATCGATAGAGCACCATTCTATTTATCAATTGGTTTTAAAAAATCGTGTTATTCAAGCGAACCAAGGTCCATGTACAGTATACATGTATCATGCAAATTATTCCATTCCTATCATATAGGCCTAAAGGAATTTTCTGTTGCATATTGATCCTGTTATTCGCGCAAACGTTTATTAGAAAACCACAAAAAACTGCAGTTCATTAAATTATTTTGCATTTCAACTACTTGTATTTTCAGGTGTTAAAGACTAACAAAATGTAAATAACATAGCATGGGATTACTCACAACAATGAACAGCTGAGAACCGTACAATAACTGTTTTTGATGTTATCTTGGCCAGGTTATTCAAAAGATAATGAATCACCACGGTTGGTGAATCGTTACCTTGCACAAGTTCTCTTTTTTGACGATGAATACGTTTTTTTGTGATCGTTCAGATAATTTTCATTTGTTCAACTCTGGAATCAGTCTGCTCCTGTCTCTGACACGAACTCGCGCAATTTCCCAATTAAACTAATCCACGAATGCAAAAATACCTGAACAGCACAGATCAACACAAATTTGAACTAACATTTCGTTTTGCACCTGCCTTTGGTAATCAATATTAAAACCAAATTTGACTATATCTACATGTAATAGCGGACCTTAATTATGCAATCGTTAATAAATTACAATAGCGATGACGTTACCTAAAGACGCTACCAACAATCATTTCTCCATCATTACTTGTCAGCCTATACAGGATCGTGTTAAATTCCCAAAATTACTAGCAAACAGTTAATTTCATTTTACCTTTCACGATCATTATGTCATTATCAGGACACGTCACTCCAGTACTGACATTAGTAATGATCGTGTGACGCCCGCTTATCTTAACTCCATGAATATGCAGTTCGTTAATCATTGCTGCATTGTTGCCAAACTAAAATAAAGTTTAGAGGCAGTCCATATAAATAAATCTGGGGTTAGAGTGGGATTGGACTTTTTATTCTGAACTTATATTCATGTAAAATATTTTGGCAGGAATGTTCACAAAATTACACATCAACTCGAGAGAAAATTCATCATTCGTGATCAGCACTGATGATTACAATTTTTGATTATAAATGCACGTTCAACTAAAAAATGGGGAAAAACGTGGCGAAATTGATAAACAAAAATTTAATCAATAATAAAAAATGTTCGTAAAAAATTAAGATGGGTTTAGAAATATGGAAATATTTAGGAAAACGAAATACAATACAAAATAGACAAAAATAATGTTACTTAAGAAAGAGATAATGAGGCTGAACTATTCAACGTTAACAAAAATGGAATGATTGCCAATATTGTTGCAAATTTAACATGATCGTGCACAGATGACAAATATTGATTGAATAACGATCATAGATAATCTTATAATTAATGTCGTGATGGTGTAAGACCCGCTTATGGGTTAGTTTAATGAATCTACGAAATAAAACCTTCTCCAACAAATTTAATTAATGTCATAGATTAGATTTAAAACTCCAACTGTGGTCATAAAGAACAGGAAAAAAGTCTGCGGTACATCGGTTTATTTAAAAGAGTACACATTGTTGACGTATTCTGGTGTTTTACGTACATCAAAAACACAAACCAATAATATAGAACTACTGAATCTAGAGAGGATATTATTAAATTCCAGGCTTTTTAAAGAAAGACTTTAGACAGCCAGGTTTTTTTTAAACGTTTATTGCAAGTGCATATGGCAGTGTTTAAGTGCTAACACAAGTATTATTTAAATGATTGTGACCGTTGCTTGAAATAACCAACTAAAACAATTATAATAACCTAAGATCTATAGAAATGGTTTTCACAATAGCATGCTAATTGCTTTAATAGCTAAAGCATTCTAAAAATACATTTAAAATTTTAATTACAATTACATTTTTTTAAATTTCCACCCTGCTTAAAAAGACATCAGATTATGAACTGGAAGCACATGAGGTGTTCAAGAAAATGAACCACAATATTGCTTAAGATAATGATATCACTTTAGATTGTGTACATTACATGCTAGATAATCATACTCTTTTCATTGGTTCTAACTTGAGCTGAGTAGCCAGTTCATCCTAGAAATAAAATTTCAAGATTAATAAAGGGTAGCTTGTGATTAACCCAACAAGTGAAGTACTTTCAGTTAAAAATCATTACATAATGTGTTATGACATTCTTGGGGTAACTAATTCCTCCATTGGCATCCACAGAAGTTATGTGACTTCTTTCAGGATCTCCAGGAATTAAAACAGGCTTTTGGGGATCAATCTGTGAAGAAAAACATTTTATTTAAATATCCAAATGTTGGTTGTAATTTTAATATTTTTGCTAAACGAAAGTCAACAGGTCAGACCAAATTAAATCAGCAGTAAGATAATAAAAAATAGACAAATTCAGATCCATATTGCACAAGATATACCATACAAGGTCAACTTAAAATTGTAATATTTATTGCATGTTAGTAACATTGTATCTCAAAATTCAAAATTAATTTCGACAACATTAAAAGATTAACATAAATTTTATATAAAAGTTTTTAAAAAAATAGCTTGATAAAAATTTGATTTTATCAATTCAAATGCAATGGATATAACGAAAAACTGATATAGCATGTTAAAAATTGCATTGAACAATACGTTTGATGTTTTTAAACATCCAATCCAATTACAGTCAAAGAAATTTTCCAAGAAGTTAACATTTGAAAATAAAATCCACTAGCAAAGTGAGATAGCACAGCAAAGGGTACGTAAAAATTTACCGGCTCTAAATTTCTGCAATAATCCATCAGATCACTCATGCGATCTTCAAATCCAGGTGCAAAAACCTTTGGGTTCAATGCCATAAAACACTGTCCCTGAAATTGCAAGTATAAAATAATATTACAAATGTAACTAAAAATGGGTACAAATAATACGTACAATTCACATACCAAGTTGGCTGGCCCATCAGGATTATCCCATTTCCTGATATGTTGACCATAGCTGCTACCAGCTAGAATTCCACACAAAACTTCCACCATCATGGCTAACCCATACCCTTTATAACCACCTGTTACAAATGTTTGCTAAATTAAAACAGTGCAATAAAACCAAATAAATAAATTACATTTAATTAACAGTTTTTTTTATTGAAACTCACTGCTACTTTCTTCTCCTCCTAGAGGCAAAAGTAACCAAGCTTTCAAAGCTTCTGCAGGATCTGTTGTTGTCTAGAAATATAACTTCTCTCAATTAGTTTATTTCATGTTTTCGGTTTGCTGTAAAGTTTTCTGATCGCATGTTTAATTTTACTGAGGCACCATACCTTCCCATCTGAATCTAATGCCCAACCAGCTGGCATGGGTTGCCCTTTACGATGCTGGACTTCAATTTTTCCCAATGCCACGGCTGATGTTGCCATATCTAAAACAAAACTGTCATCAGCAGCAGCTGGAGCAGCGAGTGACAGAGGATTCGTGCCCAAAACTGCCTAAAATAATTAACGAAGGAGGAACTAGGTTAAAACAGGTTAAAAATCATGTGGCTGGGGAAAATTATTAAGATTACCGTTTTAGATCTTGTGGCTGTATTTACTGGAGAGGCATTAGTACATGACCATCCCTAGAACACATTAAAACGATACTGTGATACTGTGATATTATTAAATTATGCGGGGATTATGTGGGGCTAGAATGAAAGGTGGTTTACTGCCTGATGCATAAAATGTTTTAAATAGCCACATTAGTTTAAATGCATTACAAAGATTTCATTTGAATTGAAAAATAAATGTAGCAAAACTTTACGAGCATTTTGTTTGAGCGTTTTAATATTTTTTTCATTTTCACTCGCAATCACATTACGAGTAGAACAATTTAACATTTTGTTTTCATGCAAGGATAATGCAACTTTCTAAATTTCACTAATCATAAATGTAGTAAGTTTACATTAAATGTTGAAGTGTTTAATTGTAATTGTCAATATAACCAATGCAACAAACGTGTACAATGATAAAGTTGACATTGTCTGAGGAATAAAATATTATTGATAAGTGTCGACTATTAAGATTAGAAATGTTACTATTGTAACATGTGCAGGTTTATCAGCTAATGCCACTGAGAAAACTGGCGTTTTATGAAATTATATCAGGAAACTGAATCAGTTGAATACTTGTATAAACGTTTGGCAAAATTTCAAAATGCCAGAAAGATAAACATCATTTGTAGCCGCTTTACTATTTAACTCACAAGCATTCCATGTCGCAGTGCACGCATGCTATACCAGCCCGCAATTCCAAAATGGTTCGATCCTGGAGAAATTAATATGAAACAACAATTATATATTATAAGCAATGCATTGACGGAGCAGTTCCATTTAATTGATTTTGCTTATCATTTAATTCTAAAGTTATTGTTACCCGTACTGCTTATAACATTTGGTGGAAAATTAAACGTGTTATTGGATTCGCTTGAATGACAGTTTGAAAATATTTATTGGCAAACTGCCTTAAACTTTACCTTTTGCAACAACGCATCCAATTCCTGTTTGCTTTGCCTTTTCAATGGCAAGATCCATCGCAAAGTTGCCTACGACTGCACCCAACAGATTTTTGCCATCCACTAAGGCAGTTGACACAGTTTCATTCAGAATCGCAGGTTCATCCTTCGAAGCTGTCAGCCCAGAACGTAAATCTCTCACATACATTTCTATTCAAGTACAGAACATAAAACAACAAAACAAATTATGAGGATAGGATACAAATATCTAAAAGCTCAAGCTTGAAAAACTGCTTTAATCATGCTTTAATTTTTAAACATGTAATTTTCTTGTATTTTTCACGAAGGTTATTTTTGTTTCTCAACCAAGAATTTCTAAAAAAAATTTTCTCCAAAAGCACGACAATGAATTATGTAGTCGGAAAAATTCGTTATCTCAAAGTAATGGCAATATGTGAATTTTACATTTAATTTATTACTTTTATTGAATTTAATTTCCACCACATTATAACACAAGAAATTCAATTTAGCAATGATGGCAGTAAGTGGTTTCTACCGAATTCTACTGGATACCACATGATATTCACATGGGAGGGAGGAGGCGTTAGGAAAAAGGACTTGTAGTGTTACAGTAATAGTTCAATTTCGGATTCATAAAGATTGGGGTTGACAGTAAATCAGAAACACCAATTAGGGGAAATGATTAGTTTTATTTGAGATCTTAATGTGAATGAATAAGAATTTCGTGAAAAATATAAATACAATTAAACTATGCATTTTTTTTTTCAATGTGAAAACATTTTTCAAAATCTGACCTGGCATATGGGAGGGAAACGGGGTAATGAAATTAATAAAAGGGGATCTAAAAATCAGGAAAATTCAGGAAGTCCTTTATTAATGGCTTGGTATTAAAACGTATTGATGGGTTTCTTACTGAACTTGGTGAAATCGATTGATATACATCAAAACGTGCTATATTTTAAGTTGTCTTGTAGGCTATACAGTAAGTGTATTTTAATTGTATTTTCAAATAATTAAATTTCAAGTGGGAAAATTCCTGGTGTTTGCTCCCTTGAACAGTACCTCATTCCTCAATTTACTAAGCCTAGCTTCCAAGGGCATTTGAATTTTAAAAAAAATCCAGATAGGTTAGACTGCCTAGAATTTCAAGGCATGCGAATGTCACAGTACTCTAACAGTATTTTCAAATAAAGAAACTTCAAGTTTGAAAATTCATGGTGCTTGCTCACTTGGAGAGTACTTTAATTCACTAAGCCAAGCTAAGCCAAGGCATTTAAAAAATGAAACTTCCAGAAAGGTAAAATTTATGGAAATTTCGTAATTAACCTTATTGATCACAGTTGTAGTGAATTGTTTTCAATGATAGGAAACAACTGAGTTCATTACCTAATCTATTCAAACCATGGCTGAAGTGTCCCCGATGATCCGCTGCAACCAAAACATCAGCTTTCGCTTCTGCGTGGGCTTGTTTCGCCCCAGCTGCAGTAAGACATCTTATGATGAACGATTTCACTTCAGGTGTCGAAATTAGCGTGGTTTCGTTGTCGCTTGCCAAGCTATTTCTGTTACGTCTGCTGAACAGTCTCGATTCCGGTAAGCAAATGAAGACCGGTGAGAAGTTCGACAAGTGTCTGATGCGATCGCTTGATCCTTCACACATAAATCTGGTCAGATTGAAGCCGGAAAGAGTGGATAACCTTGTAATCACGGCCATTTCGAATAACATGCAAGCCTCCTTTCAATATTTCTTCAAGGTCGCTGGCGAGTAGTTTGATTTCTGCTCGAACAACAGTTGGGTGCTCCAGGAGTCCAAGTCCAGGTCAAAGGCTGTTCTAGACCGCGATAAATGTGTTTGTCTACGTCGCATGCGGTGCTAATGGGATGAATTCACCTTTTGAGGACGTCTAGTATTAAAACCGTATAAACATTATCGTTTTTGGCGTCCTACCATTCGCTATTTAGATCAGCTCTCACGCAATACATCTAAAATTAAGAAACTTGGTGAAACTACAGTATCTAACCTTAGTACGGTAGAATACCAACTAGTCTACACAGACTATCACTTTGCATAATCATTTGCACTTTGCAACAGCGGAATGCGGATCTCTACATAAAAGACACCTAGGGCCAGGGGAGGCTCATAATTATATTTTTTCTTCATTTTTTACAAATCATAGTTAACACCCGCTCCCGATTTAATAATCCAAGGTCCACTGAAAGTTTGATTAACTTTGAGACAGCAATGGTCAAGGTTATACTACTATAAGTACTTTCTCTAGTATATTGCTACTCTCTACCTAGGTCATGGGGCGAGCACACGACGTGATGGTAAAAATAATTAATTTTATTAAATAAACAGGCTGCAAAATGGTTGGCTGGAAACATCCTCAAATCGCACTATTGTTTTCCAAACATTTTATACACGTTCATTTACATGTAACGAAATAAAGTTTCGAGTTTAATTCTGATTGTTTTGGCCACTGCCCATTTTTTTATTTAGTAGATACAGTGTATAGGCCTATAAGAACTTTTTTCTATATACATATACAAGCAATGAATATAGTGCAATGTACTTGCATGATATTTAGCAAGCACATATAGACATAGTAAAATGCGTTAAATTATCGCAAAAGTTAAGAAATCCTAATGAAACAAAGTTCCCATTCAATTTGATTTACTTTTACTTGTATCAAAAAAATGAAAATTAGGTTGGAAAGAAAATTATTAGGAACATGTTACTGAATACAGTGGAATTTTGATCATCTGCGGTAGTCAGGATTGCGACTATCTCGGATAATCGAAATTATGATTAAATGTTTAGTCGTCATAGCAGTCAGCAATAATAGTGAAATTTCCCAACAAATAAAAAGCTGGGCATGCATTAAGCTCAGCCTTAACACATCGACTAAAATCCTATGAATGACAAGTACAGTAATGACGAAATTAAAGACCACAAATATTGAAACTTAATTTTGAAGTTTATCTCATAACATTGGCAAAGAAACTAGTAAATATTTTAAATACATGTAACTGAATATAGTATCACTTCAGACAGAGATAAAGGTATCCTCCTTCACCTTGTCTTTCTAAAAATCTACATGTAATGCACTATAATCAGGCGGAACGAACTACCCCACTTTCCACCTCGAGTTTTAAAAAGCATTTGTGCTCAATTAATTCTAGAACAAAAAATATGTCACATAGTTTTAAGTTTTCTACCTCCAAAGAGTAAAGAGGCTCAATTATGTTTAATAGAAAACAGCTATATTACAGTGTAACGATGAGACGTGCAATACAATAAATAATAAAATTAATAGACCTATAGTATAATAGCTTCAGCGTTATATCGTAAAGCTTTCGCCACAACCGCACGTTCCTTTAACATTTGGATTGTTAAATACAAACTCCGAACTCAATTTATTTTCTACAAAATCCATTTCAGTGCCAAGTAGTGTTAATTGGGCCTTCTTGTCAATCAGAACTCGCACACCTAAAGGAAAAACACGATTTTAGCAAGATAGGCCAACGCATTTAACAATAATTTATCCAACTGCTTAGCATGTTTAATGGATTTATGGCACCAACAAGTAAGTCATTAACTGGCTGGAGTTCAATTAACAAAAATCAAGAATTGCCAGGGGTATCAAGCATGTGTCTTACAAAAACAAAATCGCTTTATCAATTAGTAATACATGTTTGTTAATTTTTGAAATTTAGATGTGGCTTCACTCACCATCTTGCAAGACTTCTTCATTAAATTTCTCTTTGGTTGCTGCATAATCTAACGTGTAACTCAGACCATTACAGCCTCGTTGTTTAACGCCCACCTTCAACATTATCTAAAACGTACCATAGAATTACACGTACATTTTGTGAGAAAAAAGTTTCCAAGCCTCATGGAAAAGCAAAGGATATTACATAAAATATCCTAGATAATATTAATTTACTAAGCAAACTCTACTTTGGATTCCATCGTTACAGTTACTTACTGCTTCTGGCTTTTGCTTCAATAAATCCTTAACTTTATGAACAGCTGATTGTGTCTACGGATATAAAAAAAACTTCTGCATTTGATCTGAATTTTACATAAAAAAATTCTAAACAATTTTTGCAATTATTGCAGGATTTTTAAACATGACCATAAACTATTTATTTTCAATGGTTATCTTATTAAGATGCATATAATACATGTAGTTTGTGATTACTTTTATTTTGTTAATTAGCTAAATCTTCCTACTTGCCAAATGTTAAAAAACAACACGAGTGGCACGTAAAATATCATTTTAAGAAAACGTAGTCAGTTACAAGTAACTTGAAATGGCCCATATTGAGATTAATTTATACTGATGACAACTACATTAAAGGGGAAAATGGTTTAGAAGTGCCATACTGAATGTAGGGTGGCAGAGTGCCCGCTTTGAACGCTCGATATTTGCGGGAGCGGAGCACGGTTTCGAATCCTGCCACCAAAACATGACAGGAAAGATGGTAATGTATTGCTCATCATAATGCAATAAATAAAATGGATTAATGACACTACATGTGGCAAAGAATCAATGGATACTTTTTTAAAATGTACGTTGTGATAATAAAATACCCAAGCCTAATCAAACCTAACCTGAATTAATCGAATCTAATTTAACTTGTAAATTCAAATAAAATGTTAGTAAATTTAATATTACATCATGTGACTGATGCTGTCTTCATTCCATTATGCAAGTGACAGAATAAAGTACTGTATATAATTAAAAATTTTGAAGCTACAAGATCAGTATTAATTGTAAAAATTAATTTTATTTACATGCAATTTGTGCATAGCATCAGCAAATTCATATTTGAAAGACCATAATCGTGATATTAAGGACTTCCATTCCAAGAACTTAATCTGTATCATAGTAGAACCTTAAATCAAGTACTTAATAAATTGATGCACATGCATTCTTTAATGGTGATGATTTACTTCGTTTAGTATTCAACAAAAAAAAATTTTAAATCGACCAACTGACTTGGGTGATCACTATAACAAAGATTCACTATATGTACAAAATTAATTTAGTTTATTCATTACTAAAGTTTGCAGGTTCTGTAAACTCCATTAGCAAAATTGAAAGTTATATTCCGCAGCCATTTTGCAGGTTCATTGTTCAATCAAGGCATAGCAAGTAGAACATAACTTCCTATCGCTTCATCATTAACGCTTTAATTCTGACTAATGTTGAAATAGGATCTACTTGTATTGTCCCGTTTGCGGGGGATAGGCAGCGGATCAAATTCGTTCAAAAAAACCCAGAAAAATAAAGTGGGAAACTATCTATCGATATTTTGCTGGCCAAAAAAAATTAAGGCCGCTTCAAATAATTGTAGGCGTGCGCCTTTAATTGCCTTTAATACACATCAATCAATCAATTTTAGGCTTTTTCGCCAAATCTAACTGACATATAGCAATATCATTACATGTCAGTAAATATTTATTTATCTACCCAATATTTCGTCACAAAATTTGCTGAAGACTTTAATTGATAAAATTGTACATTAGTCATAAACATTTTAAAAAAGGATCCTGCCTATGTCTGTCTTTATACGAAATCTGCTTGGGATTATTAGTAAGGATTTTAGTCATTATTTCTATTCAATTAATTGCCGAATACCATTGCATGTCGAACATGATCAAAATAATTCAAAGCTGAAATCCAGAAATTTCAACAAATGTTTTATGAAAATGGGCAACTCCGGGCAAGTCCTTTTTATTACGACACAAGTCAGTGCTTTCAGAAGTTTGCAAGAAATATACCGCGTAAAAGAGTGCAAGTAAATGAAAACATTAAAGAATTTTGAAATAATTTTGAGTCAGAAATGCGAGGAGTATCAGCAGAAACCATAATTTCGATGAATCCTGGTTTCACGATGAGCCTAAGAAATCGAAACTGCTTTTCTATCTCGCCATCCAGCTTCACAATTCACAGAAACGTTTTTAAAAGGAGTTAACAAGATGTCAAACTGTCCTCCCCTTGCCCCTTTCCTTAAAAAACAATACTACTCAAGCATGTAAGAATGATAAAGTTTCGCACAAAACCCCCCACTGATATGTAGGTTATTTATGCAAATGTTTACTTTCTTTTCAATTTCGTCTACGGCGTTTGAGCTAATACACTGCACTGAGCAAAATTGGGATATGGAATCAATACCAGTAATGCAAACATTTCCGGGAATGTTTTTCGTTTAGTATCATCACTGTCTTACGTACATGTATTTTATATTATTTCACAATATTCCATTTATTTACAGTAACAAAAAAAGCAAACCAAAAAATGAAGAAAATAAAAAGCGCACGTTTTGCTCAAAATTTGGATTTTTTATGTTCACTCATACAAAAAAAAACTTGTTATCAAAAGCGAAATTTTGTTGCTTGTCAAAGTTTGACACAAACTAAAACCATATTTTGGGAATATTAACATCACCAACCTGTAAAGTCATACAAAACGACTTAATGATAACTGGCTGAAGAGCTTATGTGGCGAGAGGTTTCAACGATTTGGGCTCATAATTTCATGTCATAGCTATCGATCTTTATAATGAAACCAATTTTTTTAACGTTTTCTACGAACTTTTGGCTTTAAGCTAATTTTTCGGTATCAAACGTTTAGCAATACAATGTAAAGATAAAACAATACTAGATTTAAATTCAAAATAGGACAAAATGGAACAAATTCTTCCCATTTTCAAGGAAAATATTTGTTCAAGCAATTGCCAGCAATTCGCTTTAAATTGTAAATAAATTATTTAAAAATCAAGTTTTTCTAGGGAAAATAAAATTACTTCGACTTGATGAAAAGATATTTTCCTTCCAGCTAATTTCTCGTTTTTGTACAAGATTTGATTCTGATTCTGGACCCCTTAATAACGGGTACTCACATGGAGTCACTACTGTTGCATTACCATAAGTGCACCCCCACTCCAGGTGCTACGCCACCCAATGAGTAAAGGACACTTGCGAAACTAGGTGGCCACACATGAGCAGATCTTGGCAGCTTTGGTCTTTTACATATCAAATCCTGACATTTGTGATCTCTGAAGACCAGATGTACAGACCAGATTTGCCAATCTGGACTGCAGTCCAAGTCTTCAGTCCGGATTTGATCGTGTGTGGCTGCCTACTAGCAGCTTAATTATTATTTTACTTTGTATTTATCAGAGTTTGAATCTGAGAATTATATTCTCTGCAACCTGCTCATACCTCACATGATCCCATCCACAACATTTTCGTTCTTACCATCCTTTTTCTCACAAGCAGTCACTTTCGTCCACACGAATGTACGGGACATTAACTCTTCACCTTGCGGTCAAATTCGTTAAACTTGTGGTGTGCAGAGACCCAGTTGTCATTTGTTACAATTAGCTCTGGACTGCGAGCTGCAAAGGGGCACCATATGGTCGACAATGCAACATCGCAATGTACCACATCCAATGTTCCGTGTTCCAGAAGTTTGATGCCGACATGGTTGCCCGCCTCAGCGTTGCTTGCTCACGATAGGCTGTCTTAATTTCATAGACGCTTGTGCAAATAATAAAATATCTTCACCGCCCATTTTCTTCCAGGCTACATCTTGTTATAAGGTAAGTCCATGTCATTGTAACAGGAGTTATTTGTCTTAGTGGAGTGTATTTAACTTCTCCACCACCTATGGGGTTGGTTGCTAATCGCCCCACAATACAAAGGAAGAAAAGACCTATCATGATCGGGAGGGTGGGAGGATACCTCGGTCAAAATGGGCATGTTTTGGGCCCAATAATAAGAAGAATGGGGTCAAGCATGCAGGTGTCCAATTTTCAGTGTGTCACCCATGGCAGTGATTGTTCCTGTGTAGCAACCCACAGGACGGCAAAAAGGACTTTGTCAGTTGACATTTGGTCATTTAGCCGCTGTCACTATATTGACAAGGAGCAGAAGTGTAGTAGCTTTGGTTTTTTTTGTGAAGATTCCTTTGGGGAAAACGGAAAACAATGAATGTGAACTGACCCATGTAAATTCCGTTTCATGGGATTTAATCAGCTGAAGTGACTTTGCCTTGCTACGAGGATTTAGAACTTTTTAAGGAAAAGATTGAGAAGTTGATTGCTAATCGCCCCACAATACAAAGGAAGAAAAGACCCCAAAAAATCCTAAAGCGAGTGCTACTGGAAAACCTTCCGAAGGGAAATAAAGATATACCTGACCCACAGTAACATTCTTTAAAATAGAAGAAAACTTAAGCAGGTAGGCTCAGAATATTTTTAAATGTTTTAATCTCATTATTAGGCTTTTCCCTTCCACCCATGAAGGAGTCTTTTTTTCCATTCCATTCCTTTCTCGCAAGGTCACTCATCTGGACCATAGGCAATGTCTGGACATACGTAGTGGACAGGATTATCGACCATATGGCGTCCCTTTCAAGCAAATCTACCTCTACAGCAGTCAACTTACATAAATCAATGTTAACTTATCGTCTTAACTGATTTTCAAATTTTACCGTGGTCATATACATGTCTATAATCTGCAAATAGTGCTGTACGTTGTACGATCATTTTGTCATGTTCAGCATGACATGGGCTAAAACCCCACCACTTTAAACAACAAGCATAGCAACAACAATGGTAAATAGTAAATTATCGATTAAACTTACCAAAACGAGAGCTGCCCTTTGAGGGAAAGGTTGTTTTCGTATAACAGCGCGAACACTGGCTCCGATTTTAGCGGCCATATTGAACGATAAATCATAAAAACATCCGGCGTCTGCTTTCGAGGTGGTCTGCTTTGCTTCTGAGCATCTTTCTGAATTTCTTGTAGGCCTACTGTTCTTTAGAAATGTTTCTTATTTGACTAAGTATTTTGACATTTCTACGCATAACATAAAAATGGGTACATGGAAGCTGGAAGTTTTTAAGGTAGTCATTTATTATTTCTTCTAATCTTCATCCATTTGGTTGATTTCTTGAAATTATTGTTCTTGCAGATGTTTATTTACATGTCTTTTCCTGTTGGGTTGTTTTATTATTTTAATCAGCCTAAATTGTTCGAGGAATGGGTAGTAAAAGTAAAAGTAGGTTGATTTTACGTTGGTTGTCATCATCGGATTATCGGGATTTTATTCTAATAAATTATATTTGCAGAGAGAGACGTATCCTCACGAAAGTCAGTCACATGTGAGCACCACAATTTTATTGGAATTATTGTGTACAGAAATTCTGTAGTAATTCGAACGATTTTTTTTTAGAAAAAAGAATTTGATGAATTTATCAAACAGTATCGTGAAGAAAAGGATATGGAATTGCTGAAACAGTTAGAAAATGCCAAGAAAACATCAAACTGAATTTTGTCATTTGGACAATCATGTAGGCTTACGTGTAAATATACTTTAGCTGGAAATTTCAGTGTGAAACTTGTGCCATTATTTATTTACAATTATGAGATAGCCATACTGTAGAACATTAATTAGTAGAATAATGTACATATTTATAGAAGCTAATTTAAATTACTACAATTAAATAGTAATATACCTTTGCTAACAAAGTATTTCAATTGTATGGTTATGGTCATATTTAATGCATTGATTTGCTTTCAACCTGAAAGATTTCTTTATTTCTTAAATTAATTTAGGACATATCTGACAAAGATGTCACTTATAGTAAGGTCTTTCACATAAGTTGTTTTTCCAAGGTTTACTGTTTAGAAACTGAAGAATAAAGAATGCAACAACTAGTACAGAAGAAATAATGCTAATAATTTTCTGTGATCAACCAGAATCATACAAAATTATTATGGCAGCATAAAAGAAGGCAAACAGAACTTCAAAAATATTTCAATATGTTGCTTGTGTTATTTCTTAATGATTAGCTTCCTTTTTCTAGAAATCTTTATATTCAAATGGTAATAGCTGGAGACTACAGTGGCAAATTTTCAAAAAAACTGAAGTTGAGCCTCAGTCGAGTTGCAGCAGAAATTTCGATTTTTATTCATAATAGCATGCCTTCATATTTAAACTAGAAAAAATCATATGAATTTTAAAATGGATAGCCCTACTTACTAAGTCTGCTGCATCCGTCTGCTATACTTTGGTTATGTGACGTTTCATCCGAGTCAATACTAGTTGTGTTTATTTAGCTGACAACACTTTAGAACTCTGGTACTTTCACTTTTAATTTCGTTCATAAAGACTGAGCAAAACGAATTTCCACAATACTAAAGCATCACAAAAACGTTCACGCATATCATTGGTTAACAATGTTACCACTGCTAAATGTATCAAACACAAAAGCACATTTCAAAATGCATGTGTAAACTAAAAACAGGTGTACATGTATATGCACATAAAACACATTTATAATATATGATTTTCAGGTCATTCTATGAAACCATTATATAAATACCCAGCATTTCTTTATCAAGCTAAATATTAAAATATTAAAGATTCAAAAATGCAAATTGATTTGCTATTGAAAAATGCATCAGCCCAACCCATTTTCTTACAGTCATATCAGTCAGTGAAGAGGATCCTGAATGTATATGAAAGAACAAGCATACTTCTTGCAATTCCATAAAAAAAGTTTACAGTACAGTAAAGCCACACTATACATTTTTCCAGCTGTCTTTAAACTGGAGCGGCGGTAACGGAACAGTCCAGTCAAAAGAGAGCAATCACATATATGCGGCACCTCCGCACCCACCGATTCTTATTGTATGTTGTATTTCGCCATCATTTATTCCAACTGCACCTGTTGGTTTAGCCACAACAGAAAGTGCACAGCGTGACCCCAGCCTAAGTAAACAACAGCTATTTGCTCATTATGATATTATGTATTATTTTTCCCCTTACTTTCAAGGTTATTAAATTCATGTCATCTATTAATGTTGTGGGTTCCATAATTTTTAAATAAGAATTAACAGTTATTCTAAAAACGATATATTTTCATAAGGAACTATGTATATCTAAAGGGTAAAGCAACAACATGATATCTGGAAAAGTATTTTAATGGATTCGATTCAGGACATCATTTAGTTTAAATACATGTATGTTGTCCTAACTTTCTGACAGGAACAGATATTTTAATACAGACTAAAGTCAGTGTTTAATCACTCAAAATTTCGTTATAAACACCGATGGCAAGTACAGAAAGAAGATGATTCTTCAGTAACAGGTATTTTATAATTTTTATTTCCCCATTTGCTTATTTTTGTACTGAGAAATATAAAAATATGGGAAGATTAGTAAAAAATACAGGCAATATTATGGAAATTAAAATATCCATATAAATAAAAAACGTTTTGCAGATATTGTATTTGTGAAAATAAAGTTTTTATTGCAAATTTCACAACTACACTTACAGATAGTCGCTAGTCTTTTGTACGAGTGTCCAATTTGGACCATTTGCCATTGTGAATACCAACACATTGAAGATACTAAATCTGCGCAGCACAACAAAATATAAAATATTTATACAAAAGTTATAAGTAACTCAATGTAATTGTAAGCAACCAGTGCGCCAAAACACTACACATAGCCAATAACAGTTGAAAGGACGTTTGGTAAGTATTTTAACGTTTGATTTCAGCAAATACAGAAGCAGTGGTCGGCTTTATTTGCAAGAAAGCACTTTTGTAAGGAATGTTTATTCAAAACAGAAGTTAACTTGCACTTTCGCCAATTTTGAACCTGTTGTGCTGCGTTGTCTAACACAAGCCCAATTTAGGACAAAATGCTAAGTAGCCAAAAACTCAATGTTAAACATAATTTCTGTAATCAACGGTCGTTAATACAACAACTGGCAATAATGACCTTTCCATACAACAGAACGCCTGCATTTCACCCTTTTTTATAACTTAAAAGCGAGGCCCCCTGTATGGCGCTCCACTTTATGGGCGTCCCTCTTTCCCGAGCCCTCAGCGTGACGTCACCCTCGGCCCATCTCGGCCAGCCTCGGCATTTGGGATGTTGAGCTTAGCTCCCAGAGTGCACCGCGAAGGTATATGTCCGCCATAGTGCTGGTGGCTGTACCACGGTCACATTAGTTGATCAAGAGCGGTCCACAAGGAGCCCTTGTACTGCCTCATGCAGCACTCTCCCAACGATATTAAGGAAAAGTTGTTGAGGGCACTAGACAAGGATAACAATGTAAGAGCAATGCTTCATTTCCATACTTGCGATAAGCGTAATAATCAGCTTCGGCAGTCCGCTCCAATGGCCCAGCACCCACCTATGACAGCCTCCCGGACGACTTCCATTGGCAAGAGGCGAGTTAGGCCTAGAAAAAAATCCAGAATTAGGTGGTCCATCGGCGCTTACCCGCACGCGTGCTTGCAGAAGGCCTCATGAAGAGCCGTAGAAGCGAGAGCCGGTCGACGGCGGGCCGTGGCTTGGTCTTCGGAGGTGAAATTTCGTGTCGAAAAACGGCTCTTTTGTGAGCTGGTAATGTCAGTCTGAGTCGAGGCGGTGGTTCACGTCACTACCTTGGGCTCATGCGCAATGGGCGCCCCCGTACGGGCAAAGCGCCACGGTACAAATTCTGCCACCTCCGTACTTATTTCCCATTCTCATTCCTCGCTTTTACTGCCGTTTTCAACTGGCCAGGTCCTCATTTCGGGCACTTCATACGGGCTCGTCTTCTAGTCATTCAGTATAACGTTTTCCTTGCTAATCGCCCATAACGCATCCTAATAAATGGTTTTTTGGCAGTGGCATTGCTTGCTCTGCAAGCGAATCCCCAAACGCTAGACTTGTTGCAAATTTTAATAGGTTACAGTCACTTGGTTTTTGGCTTGTCGTGTACATTTGTGAAGTATTTACATAAATTTCATTCCAACCGCTAACTAGTGGAACAGTGGAGGAAAATGTGTTCGACCTGAACAGGCATGGAATCCCAAATGGGAAAGCATGACCCCAAATTTTGTTGTAGCAGTTACCTAATTCTGAATGTGGTACATGTAATTGAATAACTTCATTTCAAACCTTCTAAAAACTTGGTAGTTGCATTGGGCTTGAGCTTGCACTACATATTTCCTGATTTCAGTTACTCGTTAAGTTGTTGACTACTCAGAAACGTGCCATGGAGTTAAGTGGTGTTCCATGCGTATTCGGTTCATCATTTGCTGTTCAATAGTGTTGCAGAATATAAGGATACACAGCCTTTAGTCATATTTTTATTAAATGCATGAGCTTGACTTTCTAGTTCACTAGACTGTTAATAGGTCTTATTAATATCTTGAACCCATAGATAGAAGAGAAAAAATACTCTTGCTGTTACTGTAATGCTTTCGAAATGTTTTTATGCCATGGTAAACTGACACTGAGCTTCAGACAGTGTGCTAGTGTTATTTGAGCCAGGGTAATGCATCTAGTGTAAAAGGTAGCAGCACGAGCTTCATTTCCCCCAGTTGGAGTTGGTAGCATTTGTAGGTCACAGGTTCAATTTCCCCAGGTGTAACTGCCCTGGGGCGGAATTCTTGAATGTTATGGGCACTGAACTTATAAGTACTTGCCATGTTTTTTTTTTCTTTTTCTTAAATGAATGTTATTGGTACTAATAACGAGCACATTTTACGAGGAAGATACAGTAGTTATACATTGTTTACTGTGACTAAAATTATGTAACTAATAACATACCCGTGTTTTACCATCTGAACCTCTGAAGAGAAACAGACTTATTTCATCTAACAATTCGGCTGGATGTACTTGTAATATAAGTCCAAGGAATTTCATATGTTAAGGCAAAACGGTATTGCTATTAAGATTGAAAACCTGGACTTTGTTAGAAGTTACATAATTGTGCAGAATTCCATGCCAATGTGCCACTGCACAGCTAGTTTTGCCTAGTTCTGTGTGCAATATCTATTTTGGTCTATATATTTAATCATGACAACTTCTACGAAATCATTCATTCACTATTTTTTATCATTTACGCTATAGGTTGTCGACATGGCAAAAGTCGTTGAGGTTATTGATATCCTGGAAAAGATACCCATCACTAAGGATGAATTGGAGGTGAGCATTCGAATCGGGCACGTTTTAGCTAGAAGAATTGTTTTGTAACGTACCGCTTTTTTTCTCGTCCACAGAGGACCCGCCTGGGAAAGCACATTAATGAACTACGGAAGAAGACGACGAATGAAATGCTAGCGAAGCGAGCCAAGGATCTGGTGCGGCGATGGAGGAAGCTCATTATTCCCCAGGATAACAACAGCGTGCTGAACGGTGAACGCGTGTTGAACAACGTGACGCTGGGCGGCAGCAGTCCTTGCTCCATAGTTACGACGAGCCACTTGCCGGGTCCTGGACCTGGTCTGCTGATCGGAGGGAAACCAGCTAGTCCGGCCTTAGCAAACCACCTCCGTGCTGCCAAGGCGATAGGTGCTCTCGCCCAGTCCAGCCCGGGGAATTCGCAGTGTTCCAGTGCGTCCACGAGTCCTTCCGTGTGCACGGGGATCTCAAGGCTGGGAGGCGGCCGATCCGTAACCCCCCGATCTTCCGGGAACTCCTTGCATTTCGACGGTGGAGGTCGATTCCATACCACAAGTAATTTCCAAGAGTTTAAACCGATCAGTCCTGCCTTGAATGCGATTGCAGGGAGAACTAGCACTCCTAGCACATCCTCGAGACCAGCGGCAAATTCACTGTCGTTTTCGGACGGCGGCACGGGTGGGCGTGTTCACAGCAGTTTCCAGGAGTTCAAATCGGTCAGTCCTGCCTACAGCGCAGCTGTTGCATGCAGGAGCTCGAGCGTGAGGCACGTGACCAGATCCATCGCCTCTTCGCCAGGCATTCGCCACTCACCCCCTATTGTCAGGGACAAGAGACGGATCGCTACCGACGGCAAGAGGCCTCGCACGGACGACGACGAAAGTTGTGATAGTCAAGGACCGGCGCTGCGGTCCTCAGCTTCTCGCGTTGTTAAAAACAGTTCCTCGCCTCCGCCCAGAGAGGCCCTCGTCAACGGCGTCGATGCCGGCGACAGCATGGACAGCGAACACTCGAAGGAGTTCAAGGATTCGGTGGCTTCGGAACCGAATCTTGCCAAATCGAAGCGAAAAAAACGGGTGCGGCCCGAGAGGGGCGACTCGCTGAAAGAGAAGCTGGCGTCTCACCAGAGGACTCCCAAGGTGAAAACGACCGCCGAGCTGATCAAGGAACTGAAGGCGAGGAACAGCGCGGGCAGTGGCGGAGTGGTGATTTCGCCCGTGCTCAGCGACGAAAGAGTCAGGGTGCCACCTCTCCAAGAGGACGCTAGTCTGGTGCGGACCCGCAAGGCCGTATACTCGTCCCTGTTGGGCACCGACGAAGACATGACCCGGAACAAGAACGAACTGATGGAAAAATTTCTCAAAGATTCAGTTGGATCGGAAGTCTCATTGAGCGGCACATCTCGAGAATCTCCCAACTTGTCAGGGCAGTCCTCTTTGCAATACTACGGCAAGGACGGGGTCGATCCCGTGGACGCCATCCTCGCCACCCTCCCCCCCATCAACGTCGCAGATATCAGATGGGAGGACGAAGATGAGATCGCCGAAGACGCAGTTGCCGCCAGTCCTGAGCCCCAGCAGGTGTCAGATGAAATGGTCCAGAGGCTGGCACACGAGGAGTGGGAGAGCGTGAACGGGAATTCTGATCATCAGAAAGACTTTAAACGCTGGAATGAAATGTCCATTCAGAAGTCATACGGTGGTGACTTGTTACATATTTTGCCTTACGTGGACATTGACTGATTGTGATAATATCAAAAAAAAACACAAAACGAAAAAAAACTTCATGTAATAAAGACAAACTCGGCAATGGAATAATACGTGTCATTGAAATGTGTATGCAAACGAGCGAGAGAAGTTCTGTACATAGCCGATACGATTTAAGGCGGGCGTCCGCCAAGCTTGATTTTGGAACGTTCGCATGCTGCTGCAAATCAACTGCACGCGAGTCCGACAATCACGGTAGAAAGTAAAGGCCAGGCAGGTAGTGCAATAGCAGTACTAGTTTAATGTAGCCTCATAGCGGACCTCAGATAGGGACTTAAACGCGTTTACAAACACGTGGAATCAATAGTATTGGAAATTAATTCTGGCATCTGACATTAACCTGGCCTATGAGAAATTAGTACTTTAACAGCATCTTATTTCGGTATGTTTACCAGACGACAAAAGATACTTGATTATGAAATGTCTCGAGTGCAGACTTAGGCTTTGTATCCAACAGACAATGGATGCTGATATCAGGCAATGGCAATTTACTTACATTGACAGTGACTTCAAGATCGTTTCAGATTTATAACATAACACTGATCATATTTTCAATTGTGACATGACCTTTACTGGAATACTGATAGGTAACGTTGTGTTTTATCAGCTATTGCAATGTTTCTCAGACTGGTCAGTGGGTGGTCCATATGTGCAACCACAAAAGTTTGAGAGAAACTGTGCTCGAGGATTGTTACTATAACGTTTCATGAGGAGTAACCATGCAATTTATTAAATGCCAACAACTAATCAAAGCTGAACAAGTGGTAAGCAAGCACATTTGGCTTCTGATAGGTTAACGGATGCATTTTTGTTTAAGACAATATAGCGGTTGATTTGCAAATGCTGTTAACACCGTTGAAGCAGCAGCCGTCAACATGTTCCATAATTATGCTTGATGCGAACCCAACCTTTATTTTTGTTTGACCAAATCTTTATCATTGTGAATTTTCTGACGAGAGGGTGATTACATTATTGAGCATTTAGACTGTCAAAAGCAAGCCCCATCTGTACGGTCATTTTCATTTTTTTGCTCTGCGCATCCAAAATGTTTATGCAGTGATCAGTTGTTTTTTTTCCTTCATGATTTTGTTTGATTTAATAACTTGCGTGTTGTAATTTATGGCACCCCTTTGATGAAAAGAAAACGGTTGCTGCAAATGCCACAATTAAAAAAGGCCTAATAATAATTTTCTTTTTGAATAATGTATTCGCATAAACGCTCTCCCTTTGTTATTAGTTTTATTATTTACAGCTCCAGTCTCTGGCTTCCAAGTTGAGATAATAACAAATTATGATGTATAGCGATGCTTATTTATTAACAGCTATCACGAGATTTTATTAAAAAAAGTTCGTCATAACTTAACGTCTGTCTTGTTTCGAGTTTAAACAAGAAATGCAGTAACCAGTCGCAAAACTCAATTTGACTTTGAAATATTTTTTAGCTCATTTGCTGTGCTGCTCAGGCCATGCTTGTCTAGATATTGCTGCGAAGCAAACGACAAGTTGCTCTCGGTTGCTCTACACAACGTGAGCAAAGATGTCATATTATTTCTGTCAAAAACCCTACCAGAAACGGATGGTGGTAATTTAGTGGAGCATTTGTTAAGATATTTCAGTGCAAGCGTACAGAACTCCAAACTCTGGTCACTGGTGAGATCAGCTGGTAACATGGACACGTAGTTCAGGTGTGGAATCAGTAGAGAATCAAAGGACGATCTAATTGAGAAATTGGAAATTAATATCACATTAGCACTAGTTAAAATAACACCTAAGGTTTTTACCTTTCATTTGAAATTATCCTGTGAGTTGGAGGGATGTCTGTGTAGTCTATTGTTTCACTTCCACCTGCATTCCCATCAGAGGATTCTTGGTGGGACAATATGGTCTGAATTTTCTTCTAAAATAACCAAATAAATTTAGATGTCATACGTACAAAACATACATGGATACCCCACTTTTTTCTTTTCGAGAAGACCGTTTTGTAGAAATTTTGAAGCCATTTTCGAACTGACCAGCAAATTTCCGTAAAATGTCGAATCGTCCTCTGTTTCACTTAAGGGAGCAGGCGTCCTACTTTCGGCAAAACTAGCACTTTCCCCAGACGAATCACTACTATGCTCCAGGTTGAATTTACTGAAATCATTGTCTAGTGAAAAACTGCAAAAATAAAATTGTTCAAATTTATAATAAAAAATGTCAAATACCTAATGTAGTTTTCCAAAATTGTATATCTTTGACAACAAAACCGTTTAACAAGATAGCAAGTTTTTGGAATTTTGATTGGTTCTAATTTTCAAAATTTGACTGAAATTGAAGGCATCTATTTGTACGTCAACAAGTGTAGTGTAAAATCAAGTGGATTCACAAAACTGATTACGAAATGTTAAAACCTTTTGGTTCCATTACCTGGCATTAGATTGAGGATAATCTTGAAGGTCCACAATTAATGAAGCTTGCCCGCTCTCCATAGATTCGTCAAAATTAGGCAGTTGAAAATTCACAAAACTATCAACGATGCTGCTTGTAAAGTTGGACTGAAATTCACTATTCTGGGCTTGCTTTCTTTGGATTTCCGGTGAAGGTAGTTCTTCTATCGACCTATTATCACCAACTGCAACTTGCTTGTTTTGAGGGCAGTTGCTAGCCACAGGCATTGGTGGCCAAGCAAGACTAGTCATCGTTGCCGCACTATTCACTGTCCTCCGTGATGGATTAGTTTTCATAACTGTTTTATCTTCCCTAGGTGACAGCGTGGCAGCATCTTTTTCGTGTAATAAACTGTCCAGCTGTTGTTTTAATTGCTTTAACTGCTGCTCTTGGGCCTTCAATAAACCATAGATGTTCTGGTTTGGATCAGCCAAATCCTCCAATGGAATTTCCATGCATTGTTTATCTAGCTTGGGAGTATAGGTCAATTTAGGGGAATTTATGGGGGATGCTTCAACAGCATGTTTTGCATAACTTTCATTGCTCTTGCATAAGCATTTGCAGCAGCTGTCTTGGAGATATCCTTCTGTTTCTGCAATGGCAATAGATAAGTCTTTATCCGAGACAGTGCTGCTTTCAAATGAGCTGTTTAAGCAAGGAGTTGTAGTTATTTTCTGAGAAACAGAGGTACCATCGTCCATCCTGAAAGATGAATTTAAATCTTATTTTAAGAAAATTATTTTCTGCTTTTATAATTTATACGTTTGCATGTATTTTGAACAGAGCATGCTATTTCATTTGGATTAATCAAGAGTTAAGAACGTCCCAAATTGTCTAATTCATTAATTTTATCTTTACTTTCATTTATCAAACAGGGACACTTTAGGAAGGAAATAAATTATGCTGTACTCACAATTTTAAAGTAAAACTGAATTGGCCATCATTCGAATGTGGCATTTCTCGCACTTCATGAAGCTTTGAAACCTGTCAATTAAATATGTTGCAGTGACATGCATGAAATGAAATGCATAACAAAATATACTTAAATTTGTTTGGCTCACATCTGCTTGATCTAGCACAGACTCGCAGCTCCCAGAATATATCAGAAAGCCATCTTTTGATGACGGAGAATCCAAAATACAATCATAAAACTGAGGTCTAGAAGTTGATTTTTCATAAACTAGGATGAGGAAAGGATCTGGTGGAACACAAGTTTGCATTCCAAAAGATCCCATGTTCAAATATCGAATGCATGACGCCCATACAAAAGGATTTTGCACAGTTTCCACTCCACTAATCCATCTGAAAAAGAAATTTACGTCCAATGAATTGATAGAAGTAATCAAACAAATTTTCGAAATTCGAAATTCGAAAAATTACAATTTAAAATAATACGATTATTCTGGTGAAAAATTCGACGTATTTTTCGGGAAAATGACTACAAACTGCATACTTTGATGTGTAAAACAGCACAAAATAAGTTGAAAAGAAAATATAAGATGCATACATTCCAATGATTGGAAGCGAGGTCACTTTAGGATCCGAATCGAGTACTAAAAGTATTCGGCGTGACTCATCCATGGTGACATATCTAGACATTAGTGTAGGAGAAAATACTTGTTGTAAAATCATGTACATTGTCAATTACAAATACTCTTGCGAGAATGCCTGCATACCCCGATTTCGATTCCCCATGTAGGAAAACATTCCCTGTCGGATCACTCAATCCTCTGGACAAAGCAGTGAGTATGATGGTTATAGGCAAAATTGGTTTCAGTATAAATTTAGCATCTAAGGTGGCCAGGTAAAATTGGATGTTGCAAGTAATGCTAGAGTTGTGATTTTCAAACTGACACTGTGCTTTGCATCTAACGAAATTATTTAACACAACTGCATCTTTCTTCCGAATGGTGTTCTGCAGCCATAACACTGCTTGCTTCTTAAAATCTTGGTGAAAATTTAAAACTCCAGCTTTTGAGTGGGTGGAGACTGAAAACTTCAACAGTAAAATTACGAAATTAAATGATGCAATAATTACTTGATTCATCACACATACAATATATTCCACAAAAAAAAATACGTGGAAGCAGATAAAAAAATGCTGTCTAATAAATAAAATGACTTCTAGAATTTTGTGCATTTTTTTTGTAAAAATCGTTGCTGCTAACATTTCATAATTTTCAAACTGCATAATATTGGTATAAAATTCAGTAAAGGCATGGGTAACACCACTTACTGTTAATGGGACTTGACATTCATATGGAATTTGTTGAAGAGTTTGTGCCTTAGTAATTTCCTCATTAAATTTCAGTTTTGTGAATAATATGGCTGCTTGATCTTCATCTAGAAAATGTAAAAATACACGTCTTACAATTGAATATTAAACTTGCATAGTAAAGCATATTTCAAAACCGAATCTTACTTTCCGCAATTAACAGTCTACCACAAAGGGTACAACTCATCTGCATAGCATTTTTGCTTTCAGGTGAAATAAAGATATGTCCAGACCTTAAAATTGCTTTCTCGATATTTACTCGCGGATGTCTGTAAGAACAAATGACCAATGCATCATATGGATCTCATTTAATTCATGACTTTGAGTGTCAACAATGATGTTGCTTGAAAATAGTTACCGTTGATAAAATAAATACAATAATTTAACATCACCGACTGTCGTATGGTCCCAAAGGCTGCATTTTGAAGATGGTAAGGTCAGCAGTTTGTAAGGAAGTTTTCTAAAAATACACGATTTTTTTGCAGAAATTAGTACATGTAATCATCATGTGTTCATAAACTGCATTTAAGTAGTTTTATATATATACCTCACCATTAAATTGTGTATGTTTTATGGCTACAACTAAATTGCTTAGAAGACAACGGGTGGAGCCAAGTAGAATGATGATAAACAAACCTTACACGATCATTACTAATGTCATTACAGTACCTTCTGAGAATGACATTTCCAATTATCATTACTGGGATGTTTGCCAATAATGACTTGTTAGCTGTACATGATTATGTAAAATTCACATCAATAGGCTACTGACAAACATTCCATCCCAGTTTACCTTAGGCCTAATGTCATTATCAGAAGGTAATGACGTTAGTAATGATAGTGCAAGTACTGCCGACTTTGCTACAATCGTGTATGGATGACAAGTAATGAAGGAGAATGATAGTTGGTAATATCATGAAGTGTAAGGTCTGTTGTACAACGAACGAACTGTTTCGTAACAAAGTCCGTTTTGGTGTTAAAAACTATATCTTCTATATTGCATTATACTAATCTTTCTTATGAAATGTTAATAATAAAGGAACACATATCGCGGCTCATACCTTAGCAATGCAAACACTAGGTTCAAATTCCAAATGTTTGAGCCTTCAAATTCCAGCTAATGTACATGGACACCTTCATCTGGTCTACATCTGGGAATATGATGTCGAGCTCTTACCTTGTCCTACCCTGATCTTGTTGTGGTGATTTGCACGTCCTACTTTCCAGCTCCGATGGTTTACCACACATATATTTGTTGGTGGAAAACATTTTTTCCTCTGAACCTTGGTAATCAACAACAATCGAACAAGATCGAACATTTGCGCGGTGAAATGCAGCGCCTCAGGTGGAGAAGGGTGGAAAATGAAGCGCCGTACATTTTTTTCGATTGTGAGTTGTGAGCTGCCGGGTACATGTGTTCGTGGTCCTTGCTTTGTGAAATTCGAAGTCTTGGATTAATCTCGAAAATACCAGCATTTCGGTATGCTTAATTAATTATTTATATGAAACACGCCCAGTATTAAAGGCAACATTAACATGGGTTGATTCGCAAGTATCCACCATCTAAAAGTGTGGTACCCAAATGTGTGCATCATCAATAAATGTCAAATGGGACGCTCCCACACCCGGCTCCCCTTCTCGTTTTCCCCTCCAAAGTGTTCTGTTGAGTGTCAGAAACAGGATGGTGATTATTGGAAAATAACCCACTGATTGATAAATTGTTCCTCAATTGGCTATCGTGGAGCCACAAATAGAAATTCAAGCTTCGACAGTAGAATTAAGTACCCATATAGCGTATAGCATAGTTTTTAACTGGGTCGAAACTAACACATAAATTGTTATTTCGTCTAGCATAAGTCTAACAAGATTTGGAAATAAATTGTATCATCGCACAATGACCAACACAAAGCCGAATGTTGTGTTCGTGTTAGGTGGACCAGGGGCCGGTAAAGGAACCCAGTGTGATAAAATCGTTGAAGTAAGTACATAGCACATTGATAAAGATAATGTCAGGCATTGAAATTGAGTTGGAAGTACGTTTGCTATCCGACGAATGTCACCTTAAACTCGCGAATTTATTGTTACATGTAATCTTTTAGAAATTCAAGTACGCCCATCTTTCTGCTGGGGATTTATTGCGAAGTGAGCGAAGCAGAGAAGGATCAGAATTTAAGGATCTCATTGAAGAGCACATAAAGCAAGGAAAAATTGTCCCAGTTGAAATCACCTGCAAGCTTTTAGAAAATGTTCGCATCCTGAATAGAGCTCTGGTTGGAGAATTTTGAAACACGTTTGGCTGATAGGCAATGCTGAGCAACGGAGGGAAGCGTTTCCTGATTGATGGTTTCCCACGAAACCAGGATAATCTGGAGGGATGGACTAAGACAATGGCTGATAAAGTGAATTTGAGATTTGTCTTGTTTTTTGATTGCTCTGATGAGGTAGGTACATTTGCTGCCATATTTGTTAAATGTTGCTGCTGATTTTATCCACACGCTATGCATTATTTCTGTTTATTTGTCAATTTTTGACATTTCACGTTTTTTTCCAGATATGCAAGGAACGCTGTTTAGGAAGAGGCAAAGCTGGGAGTGGTCGCTCTGATGACAATGAAGAAAGTTTAAAGAAAAGGTGAATAGCACTAGTGTAATTTTTCTTTATTTTGGATGAGTACGTTTACTTTAATTATGATGAATTTTAGAATTGCGACTTATTCGAATGAAACCATGCCAATAATTAAATACTATGAAGAGCAAGCCTTGGTGAGAACTGTAGATGCTTCCAGGCCAGCGGATGAAGTTTTTTCCGATGTTTGCAAGCTATTCGAACCACTTGAATCACAAATCCAAGATGGGAACTAGTGGCTAGGATTTAAGAATAGCAAAACTAATGACAAAACGATTGAATAAAATAAAGGTCTTTAATTCAGTTGGCATAATATATCATGGCCATAAAATACGTCTAGATCCAAATTAATTTAAGGTACTTTTTTTAATGTGCACTAGCTAGAATAGTATATTTATGAGCACAATGTGTAAGGGACCTATGTGTGTGTGACTAGATAATTATTTAGTTTAGCTCAGTATTCATTCATTCTCCCCCAATACTGAAATTCAACCTGGTATAAATTTTTCCATCAAATTAATCTGTCCATGATGGCAACTAGGATCTATGTGTGATACTTGAGCCAATGATAGTTGTATCACTGTAATTTAGTCTAGAGATCATGTTTTAAATTTGGTACAGCTGAAAATCTCAACTTAAACGAAAACTTTTGATTGAAGATAAAAACAAATAACTAAAATTTGGTTTTGCCTAAAGCCTTAGCAATCCTTATTAACTTAACTAAAATTTGACCAAATTCATTACACAAAAGAAGCTAAACTATAGATGTATTGCAATGTTAACCATGACATTTTAAAAAAAGAATTGGACATTTTAAGTTTTTTTATTCTAAGTTGGTACATACAGTCAAACTGTTATAACGAGGAAATGACCTTAGCAAATTCGTTTTTATGTGAATTTAGTGCAGTCTTTCACAGTTAAGAGAAAATTTCTGCACAAAGAGAAAAGTAGAGTGCAACATAAGGTCATAACAAGCAAATTGTGTTGGTTCCTTGATGCTCGTTATAACAGTTACTGTATTTAGATAGATTGCATCTTTGGAAACCAATCAATGCAGATACATAATAATGCAGTACTCCACAGCATGAATTTAGTTGGTTGTTACTGATGTAAGCCGATTTTATAACTGGAGATCAGTTTATTTTTGTCTATTAATAATATCCTGTTATTAAGGTTCCAGTGTGTATTATGTGTCGTGACAATCCTTTATTGTAATATTAAGCCACTTCTGCACATTCAAGTCAATAAATTATCAGCATTCCAACAAACTAATGGTATCTACATAAATATAAAGTGGTTGTTATCTTTAGTAATAAAGCCATGACTTGCAAATAAGGGAACATTGTTTATTATACATTCACAATCAACAAGTGCATGAACAATAGCAAGCATAATAAACTACCTGAACTAATGAAATGTTGCAGTTTTCACTTATTGTCTATAAAGACATAACGTCAGTGATTTGGCAATGTCCAAAAACGGTATGAAAAGTAAACAGTAAAAACGGTAATGAACTTTAAATGCCAATAGGGATCAGTCAATTTTAAACGCCTGAGTTGTGAGGTTTATATAAGTAGTTTTCAAATATTGTGATATAGCTTTAAATTCTGTATTATTACAGTTTCTTAACTCTGCTGATATCCAGCCTGATGATTTGTTGGGCATCAAATTGTTACCATTTACCTTGGGTCAACTATGTCTGACAATCAGTTATTTTGGCTATTATATATAATCTTAATAATATTGATACATGCCAGTTAGTGCTTTCGAATAACTGGTTTTTTTAAGCAATAATTACCAAATGGAGAAAAGCTGCATAAAAAATCCATGTGCTGATTTATTAAGGTAAACAAATTCACCATTGATAATTTGAAACTTAAAAATCAATAGCAGGCTACTGGAGTTTAGGTTGACTGAAATATATCAGTATTTGTACATCATTTTAAGAATGATTGAAAGGCACTTGTTTGATCACAGCAGAATCCCATTTAAGTATCTTATTAAAGAAAGTAAATTTATCAGATATTCCAGAGTTAAAAATTGTATATTAACGATGTTTTTATTAGTATGGAAGGCGATAACGAACTATCAATAAGTCGCGATGTTCGGAAAATTATCTAACGAGGTTAAAAAAAAAAGACTTAAAAATATTTTAACTGTACCCACTGGCCAAATTGCATATTTAAAGTACACATACTTAAAAACTAAAACGGAACAAATCAGCTCATTTTTATGTTCATTGGTAAAACAGCGTTAATTTGCCACTATAAAAATCGGTAAAACCTCACATCCTTATGGCTTGCAACCATAAATATTCAACAAATTTACAATCAAATTATGCTAACACGCAACAAAATATAGGAACAATAGTAACTATAGGATGACGATTCCATGGTAAAATGGTGCCCAGCAAAGTATTTTTTTTATAGCAGCAAGTGTTGCTGTCGTGCTTGATGCAATGACAGTCCATACGGGTCAACCTTGTCTGCATGGCTCTTGAAATCGAGTAAATGTTTGGCACGAAATGAAAGTGTAGTGCATGCTAATGGATTAAAATGGCACCTGGAAATACTTCGAAAATACTAAACCATAATTTTTGGGTTAGCTGATGAAATTTTTTTAAGAGCTTTTTTTTTTTTAGTAAACTATCGAACTGTAATATACAAATCGATTACTTACACATCTCTGCATACCGTATAACGCATTTTTGTATGGCAGCTCATTTCTACATCACTCTTGTCTGGCAGCATAACCAGGAAACAAGCCTTGCAGAATAGCATCTAAAGTCTTGTTAACTTTCATTGAGTACTTCTCACCCAGGAGAAAGCGACAGGCTGGACAGTTGTACATATTTGACTTGAAGGAACGAGTCAAGCAAGACTGCAAAATTAAAATACACGATTTTACTTGTAAATAAATTTGCTTGTTAAGAAAAATAAACCCCAGATGATGGAAAACAAGTTTCAAGTTGTTATTAAAAGCAGTAAAACCATGAACTTACATGGCACACATTGTGACAGCACTCCGTTGTAACTGGTTTGCATACAAGATCTTGGCAGCAAACGCATAAGAATAATTCCTCCACTTTGCTGACGAACTTTGGCTGCCCTTCAGGAATTTGCAGTAAGCACTCTTTCCACAAATTCGCATTTGACTGATCTTTTTTAATCAACTTTTCGATATCTGCAGGTAACTTGTAATTCGTCTGCTTGGAACGCTTTGGTGAAATACTCGTATCAGCCCCTGGACGAGGAATTACGTTGTTGTTAAAATGAACTTACTCTTCAAATTATATCATCACTAAATTTATGTTAAATTCTCGAGAAAATGGCATTAAAGTTAACAGCAATTTAACTAGATAACTGATTAAGTCTTTCAATTTGGAATATAAGATTAGGACATTTGCAAATGGCTTTACCTTTACTCTGGCGCTTTCCTTTTTTAGCCATTTTCTCAGCTTGCTTATCCAAATATCCCTCCGGATATTTAAATTCTAATCCTAATTCTGCCATGCGTTTTTTGCCAGCCTTCGTCCAGGGTGCAGGTATAGGATCATCTCTTCTCAAATAGTAACGCCAAACAATAAAACCAGCCTTTCCTTTTTCGGGCCAGTATTTGACTACCTATATATTAAGCAATAATAATTTTTTTAGAAAATGACAAATAATAATTACAACATTATGCAATTTGGTGATAATCAACCGACTTTATAGATTCCATCATAGCGAACTCCGAATTCTGGCGCATATTTAGAGTGCCTTTTCTTGTTGGCACTTCGAAGAACGCGAACAGGTCGTCCGGCTTTCCAGTTGACAGCCTCACCTCCAGTCTTCTCATTTAGCTTAGCATTGCAGTTTAACGCCAGGCATCTACAAAGATCAAACCGGAACATTTTAATGTCTACCAGTCTACCAACAGTATATTGCAATCATTTAAAAGACTTAAATTTTCAAAACTTCGATACTTGCTTATTCATGCGCGTTAACACTTGGTCAGAAGATTGTTGTGCAGTTCGTTTGTTTCCAGACAAATCCCTTCCTCCACTTCCAGTATAAGTAAATTCATCACCATCATCCTACAAAGCATAAATGAAATTAGTATAGGACAAATAAGATCTAGCAATTTTTTTAACTTAAAATCAGGGGGGGATGAAAGAAACAATGAATAAAATTAAACTTAAATACCTGGTCATCTTCATATCCACCAGCTAAAACGAGAGAACATGCTCCACGCGGTTCCTTTCCATGAATTCCAGCAACATGAGGCCTGTGAACCCCTGCTTCAGATGCTTGCATGCGGAATCTCCACCAAGATCCAACTTCCACACCAGGAATCGGTCCCATGTGATGAGGATCTACTAGAGTGCATTCCGTTGTACGTCCAACACAGGCCATTCCCTGGAAACAAATTCATAATTTGCTGTAGCACTTTCAAATTAGCTGAACCGGCTTACACAAAAAGTTTGAAAGTTGTATCATTTTAAAATAACGGAAACAGTCGACATGTACCTTTCCCCAGTCTCTAGTTGTATTTCCAATTTTCGATTGCATTTTGGATTTCTTTTTACTCTGCTTGAGTTTTTCACCAGCTCGGACCACCTCAGTCACATCATTTTTACAACTCTCGCAGTACCTGCAATAACATGTTAATGCAGTATTTACATGTAACTTATTTTAATATTATTTTAAAAGCTCAAATTTTCTTATAAGTTAGCTTGCACCACAATATGAGTTCCAGGAAAGAAAAAACCTTTATCAATTCCCAGTAATTCTTTCGGTTTACTTTAGTTTGACTTTTCCCATAAAGTAGTAAAACTAATACTTTGATTCTATCAACTAGAAATTGACCAATATAATTGGGATAAATTAAATAAGATAATTTAAAATATACATTTATTTTAATTAAAGTGTAGGAATAATTAAAAGAAATACACCAATATTATATTGATAGCCTGTAAATGAATATTTCCTAAATTTAGCGTTTGAATGCAGAATTGTAAATGTTCCTTTTCATACATTCAATTTATTGCGCTGTCATCTAGCACCGGTGCAAACAGTCTTCTGACCAAAATTTAGGAATACGCAGATTCTTACCAATCCTCCTCTTCTGGCAATTTTTCCAATGGCGGATCCAAGCACCATAAGTGGAATGCACGATTACACTCATCACAAAGAATCTGCTTATTAGGGTGGTCCTTTCCTCCACAAACGCAGCATGAGCAATGCTTGCATTTAATGGATTTCTTATCCTTGCAAATATTGCAATCAGGCTTGATTTCTCCTAAACAGGAATACACATTTGAGCATAATCTAAATGGCATGTGCTCACAATATCAGACTTAACGAAGTTATTTTACGTTTTGGAAGTGTTGCCACTTGCATCCAATATTCCAGGTCAGGGGCTCTACTTAAAATCTCAACAGGTTTCTCGATTCGGAATATTTCATCAGGGAATGCAAGTTTGCATTTATCCAAAGGAATTTCTTTACGTCTACCAGAAAACGAGGGGAGGAAAAAGCACTTAAATTGAACAAATTTATCCGTGTAAATTTGCAAATTAAGTCAGCATCAAAATAAGATATTATAAGTCTATTTATAATTTGGACTTCAGCATTACAACAGAAAGCACTGAAACAAAATCAAAGCACCTTACCGAACATGTACGGTAGCTATGAGTTCCTTGTTTGTTCTTGAATTGCCTTTCTTTGTGATTGTTACATCGTACCAGAAGCCTCTATGCTTAGGCTCCTCGATGAAATAATTTGCTAAAACTGTATCTCCAACGTTGATCTCGTCAAATGTAAGCTTCTTGTAGGAACAAGGGCGTATGGCATTAAACTTAACTACGAAAGGTGGACCTTCCTCAAACCTGTAGATATATTTGATAACCAATCATAAAATAAAAAACAACACTAAGTTGAGCTGTCAAAATTAAAGTTAATAGAACAATAATATTCGTCCTATTTTCTTGAAAAAAAAATTTACACCACATTCCACCGAAAATGCACTATTATCAGAAAAAAACTTGACATGCATACCCTTTATAATAAATGTGATACGTAAATCCGTCGTCAGCATCATCGAGCACATTGCCCGCTACATCAAAAAGTTTCTCATCTGCTTGCTCGATGTTATTATTAGTTTCGTTGCCTCCATAAGCAGAATCATCACATTTGGAGACGTCCGAACCCTTCGCGTTTGCTTTTTTCTTTTGAAGAGAAGTGCTGGTACCGACTTTGGTAATTTTAACAATATGACCTTCATACCAGCAGCCACTATCCTCATCCCAAACATCAATTCTGTCTTTCACCTATATAAGGGATCAAATATAATGCCAAAACATATAACACCCTTCAGCAGCAACTGTTACAACAACAGCAGAGGTTGACTTGCCTTGTAATATTTGCTTTGAGGAACTTCCAGATTCTGACTTCCCTTGGTTTTTTCTTTGGATGTTTCGGTGTAATAATCCGAACCCTTTAAACGTAAAAGAATCCAGAAGTTATTTTATAAGGTACCAACGATTAGAATTGCAGGAAATGCTATACTAACTGCATTGCTGTTTTCTTTGTTGGAACCAAAACCTTCATCTCCACTAACTGATGAGGTCTTGGCAGGATTGATCTCAGTTGGAGTTTCCCTTAGGAGGAACTGAATAATGTCATTCAGGTTCACATTGTAATCAAAAAGGGTCTGGCCATCTTCCATCTACAGAAAAAAGAACACATAGCTTTCAGTTTAATCGACACAATTTTAGAAAACTTCTTACTCTTACACCCTTTGTCATTTGTAAAAAATCGAATTCGCTATGCTGACCAACAAGATGCTCTTTTATATTGTACTTTCACTAGCAGCTAACTTCTTATTTTATTTAAGTTATTCAGACCGAACTTGTTAAAGATGTACATGTACATTAACAGCCTAGGACGACTCATTAGCATATCCTGCTCGTGAAGCAGGTTACAGCCCTTGCCAAAACGGGGTTACTGGCCATGAACAAAGAAAGGTTCAAACGTTTATGCTTTGTCGTTCGCATAAGGTATTTTTGGGTTATTGTTATTTGAATACGAGCATGGTGACACCCTTGTATAGTAAGGGAACTAAAGATCAAGGAGCGTTTGCAGGGAGGATCATTTCAAAATTTTAGTGCATTGAAATGTTTTGTTTCGTGAAAATGCATGGTTGCACGTGCTCTTTTGAAAATAAATTTACATTGCTGGAGAGCTGAATAGAAAATAAAACATTACAAACTCAGCCAGTATATTAAACTAGTACAAAACCAATTTAGCAATGATGTAGTTGGTGAACCAAACGAGGAAAATAGGTAATAAACCACATGCTAGACTATTTACTCAAAATTTGATTGCCGGCAAACTGACAGTTGGATTATTACTGAATTGTAGGGAATCTATTTCTAAATAACTAGCATGGCACAATGCCCATAATTAATGGACGACCCTAGTATATCCTAACTACGTGCAAACGTACATGTTATAATGATGTTTGAAACCGGTTAAGTGTGAATCAAACATAGACAATGCCCACCGAGCAACATTTTTCCTGACACCTGCTTCAGTTATTCTTAATGCTAAACTTTAATGTACAAAAATGTCCAATGAATCAATCAAAGGCAATTAATTTAATGTAGGCCACATATTGTCAATGTCGTGGCTTTTCAATGATCTGAACGTCATTTCATGACTTCTATTTATGCTAGTGCACGCCTTATGTTATTTGAAAGCAAATATAATATTGCTATGTTGAACTTTCCTGACTTTGAAATTAAATCACTCCTCTCTAAGTATTCCATTTCTTTTAAATTCCCCTGACAATTCTAGGTTTTTCCTTTTTTTAAAAATGAAAATAATCATGAAATAATTAAGCAAATTTGGTATTAAGACACTAAGCATAAATTGATGCTTTGTAATCACTTTATTTTTGAAAGCTGTCGGTATTCTATTAAATTAATCACATTTTTGTTAAGAAATTGGTAAAAATCCATAATATGTGATTATTTTTCCAACAATTATAATAAATACAGTTAAGTGCTCAAAAATATTTGTCTAAATGTCATCAAAATTAACCAGATGCGTTCATCTACAAAACTAATCAAGGTCAATTTATAGCAACACGACCAGATCAGAGAAATAGAAGACTGGCAGTCCTATCGTCAAATGCAACATGTTGGAAATTTGTCAGAAAGTGTCCGAATCTAAAAAAGGGGTCGGAATACTAAAACGTTTGAGAACATTAAATTCTCAACTTCCTTGACTTTCCTAGGTTCTCGGAAACATTTCACTCACATTACCAAAAATGTTTCCAGAATGAAACGGCCACATTTTTTCAAAAGCTGAACTTGTTCTATGAAAAGTGATGCTACACGAGATGCTACAGCTGAAATGTACAGACATTCCAATACGAAATTTTGCAATTTCGCATATAATACTGCATGTATCGTTCAGAATATACGCGGTATCGCAACACAACCGCCAACTCCCGTCGTTTTCAACACAATGCAATTATATGATTATTCAAAAACACAAAACCACCTGCCAAAATCATGGAGGAAATCTGGCACCATGAACAAGGGGATTTTGGCGCCAAAACACTTGTCAGCTAGCGTGATTTCATCAGACAAGTGCATAACTTTAGCAAACCTCTCAAAATGCGAGGCCGATGCCACAAAGTTACTATACTCCCCGACATTCTACTAGAGAAGCGATTTTTGAATTTTTAGGAACACGAGAAATGAAATGAGCGCAGATCATCGGCCACGACCGCGTGGTAACTGCGCAATTTGACAATGGCGACATGCGGCCATGGAATTGCCACCCTTCTGGCATTCAGCTGTCAGAACAGCCAACTTACGAGTAGGAATTATATTTAACGACACCCAAAATCGACTTCGAAGTAAAAGACAGTATTGACGTTTGACACTTACCTGCTTGCCTCGAAAAAACAGCCGCTGTTGAGAAGGTTCGGCATGGAAATGTTCGACCAGTTTCTCCCGCAACTGTTCGATTTTTGTCAGTTTCGAAATTCCTTCCAAGCGCACGCTTGTCCGTCCATCCATAGATCGCACTCTGATCCACATTTTGCAATTTTGATTGTCTAATTGTCTAAAACGACAGCTATAAAATCAGAGGGAAAGGAAGAGCCCAACCTCCAACGAACTTCTTCAAACGAACGCTGAGTAGCGAATGTTGGTGGCGGGAAACTGAGGAAGGTCACGTGGGGACGCCAAGACGCTTCCATGAGATGGGGAGGGGCAGTAGTGTCTTGATCATCTCAACGTCACGTGCTTTCAGAAGCTGTCAGAGTGAATATCCCTATATATCATTTGCTAAATTGAAATTTCTTTATAATTTTCTCTGTAATCAGTTCGACTAAAGCCCGGAAGCCGCTCAGCCTTAATAATTGAAAACAAAATTACTAAGGAAATTAATTGCAAGAAAATATCACACGGTGGTTCCTGAACTTCCCACGGAAATGAAATTCTGAACTTACAGTGTATACGTGACTTTTCCAGGTTTTGGGAAAAACTTCCTTGATTTTAACCAAATGTTTATGGAATAACCAAAGCCCCGTTTGCACAACCAAAATACTTCGAACAAAAAATACTAAATTGCAAGTAAATTTGATACGGAGGTTACCATCGAAATTAAATTCTTAACTTCCCTGACTTTTTGAGAATTTTGAAAAAAAATCCCTGATTTTAACATAATGTTTCTAGAATAAAATGGAAACAAAGTTTAATAATTACTGATATTTCTATTGATTATTTAAAAAGTTGAAAGTGGCTAATGGAAAAATAGGAGAATCTCACAAGTGTTTATCACAAGTTTAATCTCACACTGTTTAAGGCTGGTATTGGGCAAACATTCATGAATTCACTTAAAAGGAAGTCAGGCGCTTAGGAAGCCGAAACACTCAGAATTGTTGTCAAAGCTTAAGTTATTATGAAACTAGGTCTCCACGCCAAAGTTGAGAGGTTATTTAACGACCCCAACGAACATGGGTCACATTTAGAGGAAGCTTACAGGCAACTGCTGTGACGAAACTTTATAAACCACGAAACCAAGTCAAATTAGCTGTGCAGACAGTAAAAACCAGTAATGATTTATTTCCCAATACTGGACTATTGAATCTGCATTTCATCAGACATGCATGTATTTTCTGACATCGCACTAGTTTTTAACTTCATAGGAAACTGTTCCAAGTTGCACCGTTTTATTTGAATCAACAATGTTTCATGATGGGATGAGCTGAATACAACTTTGTCTGCCATACCTGAAGTTTGTTAAAACCACTGATTGCGTGTGAGGGTTGGGGGAAGGAAGGAGATGCTAAAGTATTTGATTTTGTCCAAATAAACTGTAATTTTTATTTAATACTTTGAAGGATTGCAAAATGTGGCCTACATTATATTTTCTGATTGAAACCTAATGTCACTCATGTCAGGCCGTCAATTTTTGCAATACATTTCACCAACAGTCAATGATATGATAGCACCAGCTGATAAGTGGTCATGTGGTGATGATGCGTGATTGGTGAATAGGATTGGAGAGTACTGATATAAAATGGCGAAGATTAATAGCGCCTTGATATTCAAAGAAGCCAGTTGTGCGTGTTCTTTTGGGATCATAAACTAACACGGATGTAACTTTAAAATTGCTGAACCTCAGTCTCACGCCCCCTCTACTCCATGTTAGCTTGATATTTGTAAAACTGCAACCTAACACGTTATATGGATGACACCCTAGTGACAACCACTTGCACATCCCATTTAGAGTATTATCACCCTTCAACTTCACAACAGATACGAATCCAGCAAGAATGGAATGGTTTAAATGTCCGGAAGAGCAATTCATTTCTATAGTTTGAGACATGTTTAAAATGGAAAAGCTCTTGCCATACTAATTTGTCAATTAGTTTCACAGATTACGTTCTTCAAATCCTGCGCACAGCAGTTGAAATAAATCTCGCACATTAAATGTGGGATTCACGTTAATTGCTCGGACAGTAGCGAGTGCAATTTCATGTATGCTACATGTAGTTCCTAAAAGCAGTTTTATTTCTACGATTGAAAGCAACAAAAGCAGGAAATTAAATGCAAAAAACAACGCATATTAAGTGTTTTTCTCTCGTATTCGGCGACACTGGCGATAACAGTCTTCCTGGATGCAGTCTATGGGTGTCACGTTCAACTTTCATTGGACTTGGTGTACTTGGTGCCTTCGCTGACGGCATGTTTGGCCAGCTCTCCGGGTAGAAGCAGTCGCACGGCTGTCTGGATTTCACGGCTGGTGATCGTGGAGCGCTTGTTGTAGTGGGCTAAACGGGACGCTTCAGCAGCAATGCGTTCAAAAATGTCATTCACGAAACTGTTCATTATGCTAATTGATTTGGACGAAATTCCGATGTCAGGGTGCACCTGCTTCAGCACCTTGTAGATGTAAATTGCGTAACTCTCTTTCCTCTTCTTCTTGTCGCCTTTGGTAATGTTTTTCTGAGTTTTCCCAGCCTTCTTCGCGGCCTTACCGGACGTCGCGGGGGCATTTCGGAAGCGGTATAACTCTTTCACAACACACTTGAAATTCTGGAAAGTAGAAACAACGGCACGTTGTGCCGTACCTTTATTTAAATGACGAACAACGGATAACGGGAAAAGAGAATTGACCAATAAGCATCTCGCTAGCTGCTTATTGGTTCCAACTACGACGCACGACTGCGATTGGCCATGCAAATTTAGCTGCAGAACGGCTATCGGCGCCTTGAGCTCGTGCAAGAAGCTGACAGCCGATTAGCTGTAAGCCGATGTCCACGGCTGAAATGACGCACATGGTCTTTATGTATGATCCCTATATCCCAGAAACTTCATGGGCCGTCTGCTCAACGTGCACATATGTGTTGATTTGTTTCATCATGGCTGAAGAAGTTGGTATGCTTGCGGCCAACAATGATTCCGATAAAGAATCTGGCCATGATTTCAATCAAATTTTACAACTGTTATTAAGTGATAGGCTGCGGGTGAGAGACAATGTTTTAATTCCAACTGGATTGGTGCCTGTAAAGATAAAAACGAACGAAGAAAAGATGGTGGAATCTACCTTCGAAAGCTGCACATTCAAGACGTTTATGAGTTGTGTTTTAGGTAAAGATGGCTGGATTACAATTTTTTTTACTCGTAATAATCTTGAAATAGATTGCACGATTAGGCAAGTGCAGTGAACGTTCGTTACTTGTCTTGCATTAAAATTATTGATATCAGGCATTTGAAGTGAAGGTAGATGGTATAATCGAGCTGCTGTGGTGTTTGAACATTTCCTTTTAAATTCAGTACATGTACCGGTACAGTCCTTTCGTAGGTCAATGGATGTAAGAGTCAACACTGGTGTATAATACATATACTTTTTTTCAATGTCTGACCACCAGAAGACTACCATGAATCTAGTTGTGTTACAAAATTTGCTGGTAATTAAAACCCTATTGGATTCTAGAGAAAATACAAATAATGATATAGGTGACTTCAATCAAAGTCATGAAACATTGCTGCATATGCACAGAAACTAATGAGGAAGAGGATGCCAGTTTTACTCCTCCCTACATTCGATTTGAATTAAATCGTACGTGATTCCATTTTTAGGATATGGGTTAGGAGCAGCCATAGGACTTTTCTCCGCCAGTGTTGACCCAAACTTGACTAGTTCCAGTTCCACCGCACAACATCAGACAGCACGACAGGTTTTAACTGACATGAAAAATAAATCTTTGTCGATGGCCAAGAATTTTGCTATGGTGGGAGCAATGTTTGCAGCTACAGAATGCGTCATTGAAAGTGTAAGTTAAAGAATGTTGATAAGAAAGAATAAATCAATGCTAGCAGGTTTTTTAGAATACTTGCAGGCCTATAGTTTTTAATGAAAAACGATTATTACTACCAGGGAAATAGAACTGTTTAAAAATGAGTAAAAATTGTACGTGAATCTAAAATTGGATTTAATTTCTCTGGAATATTTATTTATTCATATGTAAATGTGTAAATTTAAATATAACAAAATTACTGTATTTGCTCGTTTATAAGCCAATCTGTTTTCATCTAATTCATAAGGATCTGAAGAAAATGTGTGGCTAATACACACTTTTCAAAAATGTTGATTAATGGCATCCCGTTTCTGTTTATCCCAATAGTAAACAAAAGGACTTCGCCACAGGGAATAATGGCAGTTTTTGTAATTGTTATAAAAGCAATTTAAATCTGATTTAAGAAAACAAATTGACTCAGTAGTAAGCTAATTAGGAAGTCAATTTTATGAATGATTTAATTTTTCTCAAAACTAAGGTCTAATTGCGAGATGGAGCTTATATGTGCATGCAGGTTATATGCAAGCAATGTCATTCCAAATCAATGATGTTAATGATTTGGTTGATGAAGTAAATCTGGACCCCATCGTAATAACTTTCTAAATTTACAGCATCGTGGGAAAAGCGACTGGAAAAATGGAACTATGTCAGGTGCCGTTACAGGAGGCATAATTGGCTTAAGGGGTAAAAATACTCATCTCAGCCTATTTGCTGGTGATTAAAACCAATGGATTAATGGTCTTTTTATTTACGTATAGCTGGTGTCAAAGCAGGCCTTTTTGGTGCTGCAGGATTTGCCATATTTTCAACAATACTGGACCATTATTTGAGGTGATCTAATCTCGCTATTTCAGTGCTGAAATCTCAGAAACGCGTTCATACTTCATGCCTAAGCGATACTATATGTACAAAAACAGCAGTAATAAATATAAAATGTCAGTTGTTTATTGTGGTAATGACATTTTAACCGGGAAGATTTGATTGACAAGAAATAATGCCTTGGCAGAAATTGTTGACAATAACGTTTTGGGGGTGAACCATTATCGATAAATGTAAATTTTATGGAAATTCAGTAATGGATTATGGTTTTATATTAGCACTTAGAACAAGCGCATACGTCTTCCCTTCCCCTGCCTGGAAATAACGCTAACTATCAAAACCAATTTGTGCTTGCTATTTCACTTGTGCCAAATGTACAAACTGCCCAAGACTTCAAAATGAGTAATGTCGAGTGTCTTTCAACCAGTACATTGTGCAGCAATTTAAAATTCTCAGGTACGTTATTAAATATCTGATACAAGATTTTATTAAACATAAAGACACTTTGTGTAAGAAAAAAGAACCAAGGAAACTGCATATATAGCTGATAAAACCAATGTACAAATACTGTATATACATGAACAAGCAAGAACGCCCTGGCCTACCTTTAAAACCATAACGCATCTTCATCTTCCTCGTTATTCTGGCTTTTAACTGCCAAGGTGGCATGTTCCTGTTCCTCATTTTCCGATTCTGAAACGTCTAGGTCATTATTTATATCGGATTGGCTTCTTGATGACATGGCATTATTGTTGCCTCTTTGTTGGTCATGCTGAAATCCTTCCAGGAGAAAGGCTGATGGGTCATAATTTTCATCCACTACCATACTCTCTTCTTGATCAAGATGCGACTGAGAACCTGGGCAAAAAAATAAATAAATGATATATCGTGATGTGTGCACAATAAACCTTCCACTCTCTAGTCACCATTTAAAACAAAAGCGACATCCGTACCTGCTTGATAGTATCCTGAGGTTGAAGCCGCTCCTATGTTATAATCCTCATCTTCGTCTTCGCCACCGAAATGCTTTCCATGGGCTTCGTTTTCTGAGTCGCTGCCTTCTTCGCTCAACTTGCTTAAGAAATCATTATCGCTCCCTTCGTTATCAGAACCGCCACTGTTTTCTGGCGTCATCTGAAGATCTGATGAAAATAAAATGTCATTAGCAGTGGCAGTTTAGGTCAATACATCAGCACAATCAATACTACAATATTCTGGCAGCACTATTCATAGTGTGTATTCATATACTGTATATATTTAGACGAAATTCATTTCATTTTACATCTCTGCAATGGTGTATTATGGCTATGATTTTCATATCAAACAGCCATAATATTTTTTTTTAAAAATCGATTTTATTTGTATAAGTACTTCAATTTAGATGTTACTCAAAATGTATCTGTTCACACTAAAATTAACGAACTTAAGAAGATTTGTAAGTTTCTGATTGCAATACCTTCGACCAAAACGTTGCTTTCGTCTTCGGCATCCCTCGACTGGTTACGAGAATAAGCTTCACTTCCTTCTTCGCCTTCAACGTCCACAAATTCCAGTTCCTCCCCATCCCTACCTTCTGGGCCAATATGCTAACATTGAAAAAAAAAATCAAGAAGTCAAAATATGCAAGTGATAAGCTAATAGTATCAACTTAAGTTTAAATTTCAGATTACGTCGTACCTTGCGTACTTTCGAAAATGATGGATTACTTTTGCCTTCCATCATCATTTCACCTTCTGTCATGCTCATACTATACTCGTCCATTCCCATGAGGCTATTATCATCATGATCCATATGACCAATTGACGTCCCGGTTATTATGGAGTCAGTTTCAGCAGCATCCAGTGCTGCCTCTTGGGCTGCTTTGATGTTTTTCTCCAGATTCGTCAGGGGATCATCGTACTAGAGCATTGCGAATGGCATGATCAATACAAAAGCTCTGCATAAACTTCTCAGTGTAAGTGTTACACACCTCTTGTAAAGTTGTCTTGCAGATATCAACTATCTGTTGAGCTTTCTTCGTGAACTGACTATCAGGTCCATTGTAAGCCACACTATTTTGGAGCAGCAATTCAACATCAGCCATGAAATCGTCTCGATCATGATATTTGTGAGCTTTGATGTTCTGAAAACGATTAACGGTTAGTGATTAACATATTTCAAATTAAAAGCTGTAACAGCCATTGAAAATAGTTAATTCTTCGAAATGTATCAGGTCCAGGTCAATTATTTTTACGCAAATAAATTACCTTCGTGATGGCGTCGAGGTCCATTGGTTTTTTGATGACGTTATAGTAGTCTTTGACAAACTTCTTGTTCACCGGCTTGTGAAATGGCCACGACTCAGGTACAGTCTTCAGCTTGTCAGAGACAATGCTGTCGAAGATGAACGATAGGGCAACCTGATCGTTGTCGTCGAGCAACGGGTTGATAGCCTTTTCGAGGCGCATCAGGCGATCTTCCTTCTCCTCGAACCGGGCCACGCATAAAGAGAACATTTTCTGGGCAGTAGCAGTTAAAATGCTCTTGGCTCCTAGAACACACCAAGTATGTCCATACTAAAATAATGCACTTAATACTCCAGTGCCACTTGAATCGTGACTCAATAACTTAGTTGCCCATCATGGATTCTAGATCTTACGCACTGCTTACCATTATACATTGCGCTGTTATCCACGATTTGGCTGACGTCTGCCAAGAAGTCTTCTCTGGACTGATACTTCCTTTGGCGTAGATTCTCTCTCATGGTCTGGAGATCCATAGGCCGGGTTACGATATCGTAATAGTCGAGCACAACTTTGGGATTGACCGGGAAAAGGAATGGCTGGGTCTGCACAGAATCAAAAAAGTGATGAAATCTTAAAACAAAAATTTAGCATTTTTTGTTTTATGCAATATTATAGTAAATTGACGTAACCATTTCCAATTTCTTAATTTTTCCCCGTGTTCTGAGAATGTTTCAATTCATTTATAAATATTATAGAATTTCTATATCTAACTATCATTGCTGGGCAACTTACATCTGGCAAATCCCGCATTTCATTCAGTATGCTCTCAAAGATGGACGACAGCGTGATGACTGGATCGGTTCTTCGTCGGTTCGCAGATTTGTGCGGCTTTTTCAAGTAATCGCAGTGCACGACAGTGCCTGCTCGCCTGCGTTTCTTAATCGCCACAGCTTCCTTGGGGAATTTCAGGACCAGTGACTTGCGACGAACCTCGTCGGCATGCTGTTTTGCAAGTAAAAATAAAAATTAAGTTTCCGTGTCAATTGCTGAAAGACAATGAGTGTAAAAGTTGATTGTAGAAAGAGATTTTCTCCACCTTAATGAGGGTCTTTTTGAGCGTGACCCTAACTCCGTCGCAATTGACCAAATCGTCATCTTCAATTCCTATCTTTTCCTCCTCCTCCTCTTGCTCTTCCGTCATTGCAACTGGAACAGGAGGCATGGGAGTGCTCGCTTGATACAGCGGGCATGATTTGTTTGTCCTCATGTGGCCAACTAAGCCACAAGCTCCACACTTCAACTGAAAATGCATAAAAGAATGCGTTCTAATGTGTTGAGTTACGGTAAGAATTGGAAAATCACATGCAACTGATGCATCTGCACTTATTGCTATTATTTAGAAAACACTACAATTACTTTTTTGAGGATATTTACTTTTAGCTCGGGTTTGTCCTTGCGGGGTTTCTTCTTAGGAGCAGCCAAGCCCAGTTTTTCCCTTTCTTGGTTGCGCTTCAGACGCCTTAGCTGCTCCTGAATTCTTCGTTTTTCGCGCTTCATTTCCTCCTTCTGATGATCATCGAGAGTAGCAAATTGTTTTCTACAATAACAATGTATATTTTATATAATATCCTTGCATTCTATGCAGCAACTACTAAAGCAGTCCACGTACATAAATGAGGGGTCTTTGGTAGTCCGAATCCGTGTGTACGTGTCGATGACGGCTGGTTTCCGTACAATTTCCACGCGTACATATTCCTTGCCCTCCGCATTTTGGAACGTTCTGTGTATCCTCAAGCGTCGACCAGGCATCGAACCCATGCTGCCGACTGATCCAGTATCATCGTCCCTATCTCTGCCTTGCAAGCGACCGCTATCTGCTGGGATTCCCAACTTGGAGATTTTCTTTTTATCGTCCGTTAAATCCAAATTTTCTCCCATGATCATTTTTTGTAATTCTCGTCTCTCTGCCTCCTCTCTTTCGTGAGACAGCTGCATGCAAAACATTCATTAGTTCATTATTCATTAAAGCCCGACTTTCCCTGACCAACCCAAGTAAATTTCCCCAACTTTTTGAAAATAAAATTCCGTAGCAAAAACGAACATTCAAACCCAGAGTGACATGAAGGCAATATTTATCATTAATATATATTATCAATTTTTGCAAAGCGCAATTTCTGGGTAAATGCATTTTGCATCAGCACAATAAAGGAAAATTTTAACATTTATAAAAAATTAAATGTTGATCCATTCTGCGCAGCTCCAGCAACTAACTTTTTCGGAAAAAAAAGATTACAAATCATGGATTTCGTCTGCATTTATATTCCAATATTCTTTTATGAACATGACAGAACATTTTTGAAAAAAATTAACATAACAAAGATTTTCGTCTAATTTAAATCCGATATTTATAGAAATACTATTAAGAGAGCGTTGCAAGCAAACATTTTCAAACATCTTGGCCTACATCTTGTACATAAAATTTATCCATACATACTGTTAATCAATTTCTCTTTTTCTTAATAAAATTCCATTTCTTAAGCGTTTAGAACATCTTAACAGGAAGGGTAATCGAAACCTCACCCCCCCTCTTCCTTATAATATGAACTCAATATTTTAAGGAATTTTAAGGAAAAAACGACTCTTCCCTGACTATCCCTGACCATTTTTATCTACCCTGAATTTTTCATATCTTAGCATGAGCAACATAAATGCACAAACCTGGGAGCTTGTCTTTTTGTTGGATAACATATTCTCGATATTTTTTCCCATTTCTTCAATGTCGCTACTGTCCTCTTCAGTGCTGGAGCCTTCATCAGTAGATAGAACTTCATTCGATGCTAGAACTCTGCACAAGAGAAAACAATTTAGCAAAGCAATAAGCTTGACTCTGAAATGTTGCTTCAGCTAACATTTCAAATTACCTATTTTGAAGATCGAAAATCCTCTGGCATTCCTCCTTGTATCGTTCCTGGTGCTCTGCGATGCTGAACCGGTTACCGCGGGCGAATTTGCTCATCGCTTCTTCTCCGGCCTTTGCTTGTTCCGTGGACAGCGTCCGCACCACATCGATAACTTCCCATCGAGACAACTTTTTAATCTGCCGACGAAAAATAGATGGCATTGCAATCCAGCACTTCGAAATCCAGCTTTGAAGTTTGTAAAAAAAAAAAGGAAGAATGGATGAAATCTACCTCTTCTTCAGGAACGCCAAATTTCTTCAAGAGATTTTTTGCATTGGATAGTGAAAGCCGTCGCAAATCAGCATCGGTACCAGTAACTGTCTTCTTCGCTGGCTGTTGAGCAGCAGCTTCGTCCTGTTTGAAGACGTCAAGCATTTACGACAAATGTATCATAAAAATAATAGAGCGTTTCGCCTTACGAATCTTAAGCCTTGGCTCACCTTAGACTGCTGTGGTTTATTAGGAATCCGGATGTATGAAAAACCCTCCCCACAACCTGATGGGTCAGCTATTCCAGTTAGCTGCAGCAAGCATTTGGATTTCATGGCATGAATGAAAGCTCTCGTTGTATTCCAAGGAGCTGCTTTCACTTCATCCTCCATTTTAACTTGCATTTCTTCATCGTTGTCATCATCAGGAGCAAATAACGATTTTTCACCATATCCGGCATCCTTTGAAGTTTGGCAATAAAAAATCATGAAATTACAAAATACTAACAGAAAATAAATCGAGCTAACAATTTGAACACATATTTTGTAAGTTAATATATATTATTTCTTTATGATAAATTATCATAAACACTTAATAGTAGATTTAAATAAAAATATATTGCGTACATATAGAGCAGTAATTATTATACGCCATAATTATCAAGACTTCTCAATTGCATTCTTCAACATTTGAATGGCTGGAAGGATAACGCATTGAATGCGCTTTTGAATATAGGGGAAACTGGCACACTTTGTTCATCACTTGTTACCTTGAGTCTCTGTTCAGCGGCAACCATCACGTAGAAAGCACAGCACTGTTCAGGGGAAACCATAGCTCTAATTTCATCTTCGGTTGGCAATCGAAAATCACTTTTAAGCACCCACCAATTGGAATCCATTCCTGACATAAGCAATACCAAATTAGAACTGCATTTAGGTCAATTTACAAGCATAATTAAAACGCTTAAGATCTCCTACCAGTTCGCTTAAAGTCTGCACACAATTTCAGTCTCTTTCTTATCGAGCTCTCCGAATGAGAAGGAAACGCTTTTTTGATGTCATCCATCTTTATTCGCTTAGGAAAATCCTGACTTTTCCAAAAAAGGCGGTAGATGAATACCTGCAATACGAAAAATAATTATCATGAGAACATGACTGGCAATGATCACCGATTGCCAGAAAAGTAGCTTACTTGCAAAAAATCTCTAACGAAGTTGTTTGCACGTTTCGAATTGGGTCCTGGTACCTCGTACAAGGGACAAAGTTGTCCGACGGTAAACAAGCAATCGAGCTCACGTATAAAATAGCTACATTTTTGGGAAAAGAAAAATGTAAACGATAAAAGAATTCAGGCAGTCAGTATGAAAAAAAATATATATATATGCTTACTGCTGCCGTGAACGTACTACAAGGAAGTCAGTTTCGGGTATTTTATGCTCATAAATAGGTGCACGAAACAGGTTATTTTCAAGGGCCTATGAGAAACAAAGCATTAGATTACACTTTCAAAACACATTTTAACAACAAAACACATTGCATTTGAGCAAGAAGCAGTTTAACCTGTAAACTTTGTCCAGGACCCAATGATCCCAAAAACGGAGAATTGTGGGCATAGGCAGTGTCCCCGTATTGATATTCTGGAGCACCTTGATCTTTTCCAGGTTTCTAGAATTAAATATTTGCATAAATTGTTTGCTTGGAAATAATCATAGAGTCGCCTTTAAAGCTTCCACTACCTACCCTTTTGTAATAATTCTTTATCTTGGTTGCCATTCCAACCTGCATCACGAGGGTTGGATGTTCCTCTGAATATTCGCAAATTATCAATTCTCCATCTCTGCCGGTAAGATCTTCAGGTGTACGCATAAAAAACATTTCACCACCCCCGGAAGCTTGACGCTCTTGTTCTCGGAGCTACAAAATGTATTTAAAAAATATAAAGCATCACTAACAAGACATGACTGAAACAAGTAAAAAGAACCATGAAATTAATCTACACAAAGAGCAAGAGTTCAGATGGCAGAAAAATACTTACTTTAGCTTTACGCTTGATCATTTTCAGTAGTGGAATTACTCCATGAGGACCAGGTTGAGACAAAGCTCCATTAGAATATCGCTTCAATTGCGGACGGTGGAAATAGCGCAACTTCAGAGGGCCCATATGAGTGGGGAAAAACGGTGCCCGTAATTCTACAGCAGGAATGGAATGCTGCAATAAGATAATCAAGTCATAATTTAGCAAGACATCCTTCAATAAATAGAATAAAGTAAACTAAGCCTATTTATCTCACCTGAATGAGATTACCTCCCATGTTCATTCGGAGGGCACTTTCTTGTGTCATTTTTGGATTATAATACTCGTCATTGGAGATGTTAAAGGGATCTTTTTCAATAGTTTTTGGAGGTGGCTGAAATATTGAAATTCACGCAATTGAATAAGTGCAATGCTAAGAAATTGCATTAAGGAGACCTTAACAAAAATACACACAGGAGGTGGTTCTGGTTCATTAATGACACCAGCCTTTCCCAATAATATTCTAGACTTCCTAATTGGATCCTTTTTATCTTTTGCTGGTTGGTCGCTTGGCTGTGCGTTAGGATCTGGATCATCGGGAATTCCAAGAATGATGTTTTCATCATTTGGATCAAGAGTTAGAACTTTGGGCTCAGGGATTTTATCTACTGCCTAAAAATAAAATCAATCAAAAAAACATTGGTAGTTACAAGCTCTGCAAATTGTTCATATCTCCATTTTTGTTACACTTTGCCTCAGATCAGGTGGATATATTGTACATTTTACCTTAGCCAACTCTTAATAATATAACTCTTTTGTCTGCCAAGCGAAAATCGATTTGATTGAATTGCAATAATTTTAACTTGAAAATAAAAAGCATTTTACTGCTGTTCAACCTCCAAAAAATACCGATTGATACTAAATATTGTTTAATTAAAAAGTAAAATATTTCAATTTTTCTTAGAAATATTTTGTAAATTGAACAAAAACATATCCCCGAGAATACTTTTTTATAATCTAACATTTATTCAACATTATTAGTGGATGAGATAAACACATCTGAGAGCAAAATAAATATTTACCTCTGCATCCCATATGACTTCATTTTCCCATAAGCCATAAACCAATTCTTCATTTTCAACAGGAAATATAGAATACCATGTGTCGTCCTTCTCTTCTTCGATTTCTCCTTAAATTGGAAAATACGCATTTCGTCAACACAGCTTTTAGCGGAATAAGGTTTTTCTTAAAATATATACATATATGAATTTATTCTCCTTACTGCTTGCAGTAAGGCTTGCACTAGCAGATTTAGCTGCAGCACTGTGCTTTGCAACTGATGGAGTTGGTCCCGCAGCTTTCACAACAGGGCTCGGTAGTGGGGTAGTAACATTTTTAGCTAGAAAAAATACATTGTCAACACACGTTGTTTGCCTACGAAACGTTTACTGTCATCTTAACAACGCACCTTGCTGGCTAAATGCCGTGGCAGTTCGATTTGAGCTGCTTGGAACCCACCCTGCTGCATTGTTTTTACTGTTAAGTTTGGCCAAAACCTGACATAGTAAACAAAAAAGTGACAAGCAAATTAATGATCATCAACAAATCTATGCAAATTATCAAAAAAACAACAAACACATTTAAACTTACTTTATGTTTTATATCATCCCCATTCCAAATGACATCATCTTCCCATTGCAATTGAGTCACCATGTGGTAAGCATCATCTGGATAATCTTCGTCAGAATCAGATTCTTGCTTGTTTTTTAGCGCACTTTTGACATGTGGGTCATCTTCAATTTCATCTGCATTTTCCTGCGATGGATCGAGATAATAGAAATTAAAAATTTTCAAGGCATATAGGAAAAATTAAAAACTGTCAAGATTTGAAAAGTGATTACCTCCTTTAATTTGAATCCGTAATTAAACCCATCGCCATTTTCAGGTACCTCTAACATGTCGTACCAAAGTTGAGCCGGACCGAAACGCCAATATGCGTAATTTGGGGAATCATCTGATGCATTGTACCCATCAGCTTTATTTGATGAAGATTTGTCCTCTATTGGTTTCATTAATTTAACCTAAAAAGATTTGGAATTACGAAAATAAATAAAAACTTAAAATTAATTTCAACGTTAACTTTGGATTTAAGAACATGAATTGTAACCTCATCATCCGATTCACAGTCTTCACGAGGAGGAGTGCGTGCAAAATGTAACACAAAATCATTTTCCTGTTTTGTCTCCACATGAGGTTGGGCTTCATTTTCAGGATTAAGTTTCCTTTTCTTGCGTTTTTTTACTCCTCGCCAAATCTGAGGAAGACTGGAGGGCTTCCCAGGTCCAAATAACCTAGAAAACCTCAGTACCTGAAACGCACGAGAGTAATAATCGTTATTAAAATAATAATTCAATGATGGAAATCATCAGCAATAGTACATCTAACCTTATTGTGTCGAAATTCGGGGAATAATTCTGTCACATCCATATCGGCGTATTTGCTGGGTAGCATGGCAGCAAGTGGTGTGTTTAGTTTCTTGGCCTTTCTGTCCGGTGACGAGCAGTCTTCAGAATTTAAATCCTCCTGTGTTTCCTCATTAGAATCATCGAGCATTTTCTCAGATGACTGATCATTTTCATTTTCGGAATCAGGAGACTTTTTGTGAGGAGCTGGAGGTGGAGGCATCAGTTCGGAATCTGTCTTATGTGGATCTTCATCATCGGCATCATAATCCTCGCCTTCCTCTAGATATTTTCAGTACAATTTCCAAAATTGAAATAAACTTCGAAGAAAGATTTTTATCTAAAGGAAGATGCATGCTCAAACACTGATATTCTGGTACATACCTGTTTTAGGCACCAGCATACCAGATAAAGCAGTTCGATATTTGCTTTGTTCTTCTTCATCTGCGAGTTCGTTGATGTCAAAGTAATCCACTGCAGTGGGGGATTTTTGAAGCCATTCTGTTAACATTTCAAAAATATATTCAGAGAAACAGATATAAGTAGAATATCATAACATTCGCAATAATGATATAAAGAACTTAGATAGAGGCACAAGAACGATCAGAAAGCACGGGTTTTAATAAATATTTTATTCTACTTTATTACCAATTTTAATATGGAAGAAAAAAGATCATGAGCATCCTGAAAAGAAGTTGCAACTCTATACTCCCATGATTGTATTTGTTGGCAGGCCACACTTGGCTGTCGCGATAAAAATATTCCGGTTTTAGAACGAAATACCAGGTATGTAGATATTTCAGAAGCGCCTGAAATACTAACAAACCTGGACAAACCTGTATCTAGGCATATTCTAAACATAGAAAAACTGATTTTTTTGCATTAAAACGCTTCGGAGATTTTTAGAATATACCGGTATGCCTAGGTTTCGCAAATTTTTGAACGTCATGAAAGTTATTTGTAGTAAATTTTTGGGAAGCTCAGCAAAATTAGCAGATAAAACTGCATGTTACTTCTTGAATCCACTATATCAGACTTGCTGTATGTGATTTCATGAGCGCATGCCATGTTTCTAAATAACATACAAATATTAACACCGAAAAACCCTGGAGTTTTGAATGAGGAGCCGAGTACCGTACTTTAAAACCTATGCCGTGCAGCCACCTATTAAAGGCCAGCTACAGTATATGATGAAGGAGCATACAAACCACCATCAGAAGTGTAAGAGTCTTGATTATCGTCGTTGTCATCTTTTTCCGTTGCTTGGGAATCATGAGTAATATCTCTGAGGAGAGAACCGATACCGGGTAGTCTGACAAGTTGAGACAACTGACGTTTACTCTCCTGAAATAATATAATTACGAAACTATATGACTGGAATGCAGTTTACTTTACATAGCTAGGGAAGCGGTTTAAATGTATAAAATACGCTTAAATGGTATGCAGAACGCTAGTATGCAACCAAAAAAACGTGGCGGTAAGAACAAAATATGAATAAATATTAGAAATTTGACGAGATATGTGCAGTTCTAAATGGGAAAAATATATAAATATAATTGGAATGAATACCGTCAAGGCATTACATCGACTGACGAACTTCCTAATTTATCATGCAATTTAGCTAAGTTCACTCTTACTTGGTCAAGAACATCATTTTCTAACTGTCCAAAGATGCAACCAGCAAGAAATCCACTCAGCTCGTCTCCTTCTTCGTCACTCTCCGTGTTTCTTTCCATGACGGTTTGCTCCGCGCTCTTATTGTCACCGCGGGAATGTTCCGCCAAATTAAATGGCAATCGTATGCCACATTTACAGGTAAAATAAAAATACAGGTAAAAACTAACTCAAGCAACTCAACATCGAAGTCGCCATTTTGAAACCTTTGAAGTTGTGACCGGTGTTGCCACTTCAGTGGACCTCACCCTCTTGAAGTTGTGACGTAGGGAGCGATAGGTATTCGATCAATCGAATAGGATAAATCAAACCTTTCGTACTGTAAAGTTCCATTTTATTCGCTTATAAATTCTAGAAGTGGTAAAATTATGATAAACTTGAAATCTTCCGTGCGGTTTCACCCCATTCAATTTATCCATTTAAATTGACAGCATTGCTAAACGAAACCTGTCCATTCGGTCAGAGCGCCTTTATTTCATCAACTATTATGTCCAGCAATGCTAAATTTACAATCGACATCGATTGACCATACGGTGGCGCTTTTTTTAAAGTTATCCATTACGAATACCAGCAATGCTAAATGATACATTCCTCAAAGCCACTTTATATCGATTATATATTCCAGCAATATCAAGATTAAAAATTAATCTTCTTTGTTCCAGTCGATGGCGACACCTAGAAATTATCCACGAATGCCTTTCCAAGATGTAGTGCAATTTGTTATCGATTACAAATTCCAGCGATGTTACAATTACTATAGAATTTTATTGCTCATATTATCCATTACGATTGCCAGCAATGCTAATGATCACCAATGAACTTCAATGACTTATTAAATTAACTAAACGTATATAAAGATATGTATGTTTGAGATTTATCACAGTTAATGCTGACTCATACAACATTAAAATGAAAGGAATAAACACTAGGCAATATGTAATTGATTGTAATTATTGATGAAGAAGTTTCAAAGTTTTCTTTTTTTCGAACTAAAGCACATTTTTAATACACAAACCACCTTGTTTAATCTGATATATTGTACATGAACAGACATTTTAAAAGTTTTAATATTAACAACAAATAGCCCAGCAGTTCAATGACTGCAAAACGTTTAGGTATAAATTAACGAGTTATATTAAAAATGTATATGTACTTTATACAAACAGAACATTTGCAATTCACACAACAAGTATTTATGAGGACAAATGAGGTCATTTTGCCAACATGTCAAGACTAAGAAAATTGTCAAGGACCATACTGTCTCATTGCAACACTTTCAAACACTGCAATTCTTTAGTTTTAAAACAAAGCATTTTCCAAAATTAGACAGACACGTCCCCTAAAAATTTCAAACAACTGCATTTCATGGTCAACAAATGCAAAAAAGATATTCAAATATGAAAGAATTGCCTTATGGACCCAGATACACGTATACTGCACTAAAATGTCTTGCATCAAATTTTTGTTTAGAATTTCAATTGCAATTAAATCTTTTACCATAATTGTCCTTTCATTTTTCATAGCATAACAAGTAAATCATCTGACAGAAAATGTTAGGAACTGCTTTCAATTAATGGTTGCTTCCAGTACATTTTGACAAGAAAATTGCTTATGTCTGCTTTCCATTTGTGTTGCAACATGATATGTTAGATGGTGCATACTTAATAACAGGAACTTTTAGCACATGTACACGTTGTACAAACCTTATGATAAATAATAGTAATGCATATACAGTACACTACGTTTATTTTAAAAATCACCTGAAGGTAACAGGTGTAAAATGCAGTGGTTCTCAAACTGATTTTAGAAAACTCAAGTCATACTGTATATCTTAGGTGTAAGGTAAAAATGCCATAATATGTCTCAAACATGAGAAAAATTGTAATTGTCTTAATATACAGTATAATACTGTCTTAATATTCTCTGCCAATAATGTCTTTGCAAGTGTTCGAGTGCACCATGATTTTCAAACTCTTATGATATGTTATTGCATTTAGTCATTTTCAATTATATTTCATGCTAAAAAATGTCTCCTCACGAGCATACCAAACAACGAACATAATTTAGATCTTGAATCAGTAAATAACAGTTGCATACACCTTCTTGATACTACATTGTGATCAATGGATTACAAATATATTGTATAAATTAATTTCTTAATTTCCTCATTTTAAAAAATAAAAACAATACAAAATGAGAACCAATGCTTTACTATACTTCATTGTGTAAAAAACCAACCCAATTGCCATTTTCCATACTGCACATTTGTATCAATCGTTCATGGATCTGTTACTTCGTATTCACGTTTAATTTTAAATTTCAGAAAAAAATTAAGCCTGGATCGATTATGAAAACCTTGAAAAATCCTTGAATCAACGCATCATATTTTTTTTTTCAAAGATGTGCTATTTAGGGTTTTCTGAAAACTAGTGTGACTGTTTCACTACTAACCAACAAAAACCTGGATTAGATTAGAGGAATTAAAAAAAATTATTTACATGATATACCAACTAATGCACAGAATATATGGTGGTACATGTAATGAAAAGCCAGGATCAAGTTCATCCAGGCCTAAACGTTTTAAAGAAGGTACTCCCATATGTATGTAATGTGAATTTTTTCACAATTTCACATTTTGTAATGGTATTATAATTAACTCGTAAACAAATGGGAAAATTAAAAACCTTTAAAGCATCAATGAAAAAATTATTCTTGCGTTATATTTTTCTAGATCGCCTTTTACTGTCATGATTCACATGTTACAGCACAAAAATAGATCTGCAGTGAAGAAATTTGGAATAAATCCTGCTCTAAACTCCAAATCGTAGAAAACTTTTCACTTCTTTCCTGGAATTTCCATCTAATTGAATCAACGTGGTCAAATGAACATACTGACCTACACGAATACAGACCAAATACTTTTTACACGACAGGCCAAGCATATTGCGACTGACTTTGCTCATAGCCAAACTGGAATGCCACTATGTACATACCTGCAGAAACTGTAGACCATTTAACTCATGTACCTCTCTACAGCCGTCCAATGATAAAAATGGCATGGTATTTTCCTCCTGTGTTTGACAGCATGTTAACTCGTTGAAAGATTCGTGCGGTTAATGATGGTGGCCTATGGCTAATAACAGTGGCATTAGAGCACCACCAACTAGGGCACAAAATTCAGTGAGCCGTAGTCCAGAATGTTCGCTTGTTTCAATAGCCCCACCTCGTGAGTGAGAACGGTAAGCCACCTCAGGTAAGACGTGAATAGTGGCAACATAAAGGAATGTTCCAGCACTAAATAGCATCGTGAAGCCAGTAGCATTCATGCTGGAGAGAGTTTCTTTCCCTTCCTGAAAAACAACAACATATTAGTACAATAATCGAAAATGATGCCAAAGTCAGTTCAAAATGCCAAACATTTCCTGACTTTGCAGGTCAGTGGCAACCCTTGCTTTAATAGTGTACACAGACTGAGTATTATTTCAGTTCCCATTGAAACTTTTCTATTATTTTCAGAAACAATGGTTCTCCATTACAAGAATCTGAACTGAGATGTGTTATAAATGTTTTATTGGCCAATTTTGCATGTGTTTTTCTACACAGATAAGCATACCAACTGACGATTCCAAACTCAAAACAAAAACAACTAAAAGAGGTGAAATGGAGTAATTCAAAACGTTATCACTGCAACAACCATTATTTGAATCCCCTTTTACTTGCAATAGGACAACATTTTTACATGTAAACTATATTATTTATATGAACATAAACTAACTTACCTGGCTTATTCCAAAATACGTAACGATTGCAAGTAAAGGTGCAGCTAATGAAAAAACCAGCAGATGCCTTCGTATCCTTGTGCGTTCAACTCCTGCATGTAATAGAAACGTAACAAGACCAAAAGCTGCTGGAGCCTAAAAATACAAAAACATGCTACAGGTAACTCACGTAAATAACAAATTTGCCAGACCATCTTAAAAGACAACACAAATAACATTCCGGCAAAAAGCAGAGCCTGAACACCAAGCGATTGATAAAAAAAGATGGAAACGTAGGATATTGATGTCTTTTATATATCTATTAAGGCTGAATTTAGTGTCCACCCCACAAAGTTTAAGAGTACATTCTAATTTGCATCCTTTTTGGTTGGTTCGCAACGTAAAATAAGAAAATACAGTCATTGTTCAACATATTGTTTCAAGAATTTATCACGAGGCAAAAATGCCACACGTATATGAAAATCGTTTGCATTTCGCGAAAGATGATTATAAAATATGAAACTGATATATCAGTACTAGTTTTACCCTACCTTATGAAGCATGATTGCAAAAAATACAATCATTTCAACATCAGCATGAGACGTTGTTGCTGCTGCGCCCAATGCAACACCATCAGCTAAAAGATTACAGGTTAGTTACAAATCAAACAAAACAACTATAACATTGTTTAAAAAAAAAATATTTTTAGGGATAATCTCACCTGCTGCATGCACAACTAAGCCTAACGTAGCAGTAAGCTTGCCTCGGTCTTTACCATTGCTATTGCCACTTTCAGCATCTACAAAATGTATATTTGTAAGCAAAACTAGGCTTCAAGAAACAAAACGTAGATTGCATTTCATGCTTACCTTGACTTCGGCTGTGCCCACCACCAATTTGATCTATAAGCAGCATGAAAACGAAACCCAGAACCAATGCAATGCCAATCACACTGTGCGGTTCCAAGTGGGAGCTATGCTGAGTATTTTGTACTGCTGAAATTGAATCAACTCCTAAAGTCGTTTGGTGTGCATGGTCCCTTGATCCATCTAAGTTGGAAGCTACAGAATAAAAATGGAACTCCTGTACATACAGCTTAATTGTGGAAATGTCACAACATTATTGACGTCACACTTTAAGAATGAATTCGTTATTACTGTCGGGAGATATAAACAACGTGCGAGTTCACATAAAATTCCCAGGAAAAAGACGGAATAACTTAAGTTTACGTCATTTTCTGAAAATGGGGAAAAAATATTTGAAAAGGTTAACAACATTAAGAAACGT
>JAQIXS010000133.1:0-64848 GCA_034700785.1 Rossiulus vilnensis | reverse complement strand
AAGCAACGATCTTTCCATGTCTGAAATCATGCATGAATACAGTCAATACTGTTTATGACCTAATATGTTCTCATATGTTCTGCTCAGCCAAGTATAGCATACATTTAAATTTTATAAATAGCATTTTAAATGACAGTGGAAATTTATTATATTCAGTTTTGACTGCGTTTGTAGTTTTAGTGATACCTATCCAGCTGTACTTTACTATATTCAAAAATTAATACTATTTCTATCATTTACAGTTATTTGATCTGTTGGGTTTTGATAGATTTGAATTGATCCAAGTGGTCTTACAACACAGGCAAGATGTGGTTAGATCTGCTCCTCCTCGACCTACTTCAGAAGCAAATAATTCCAGTAGACAAGGTATTTGGCATTATTTTAAGGAGTCCCAGATATTTTTCATTACCTTTTTATCTTTTACTATAAAACGTTTGGTTAACTCAAATATATTCCTGTTTTAAAATGTTTGAATTTTATCACTTTTAGTAATTCATATAATAATTAAATTTTATCACTTTTAGTAATTCATATAATAATTAAATTTTATCAGTTTTAGTAATTCATATAATAATTAAATTTTATCAGTTTTAGTAATTCATATAATAATATAATATCATATAATAATAATAGCAAAAAAATGTACAAAATATTTGTTTTTTTGCTATTTAATTGGTACATGTCTTTTGCTTTCTACTTTTAATCATAAACAACCTAAAACAAAGAAACATTAACCTGTTCTACCTTTCAAACACGCAACTGTAACTGCAAATATTTCCCAAATGATTCCATTCATCATGTATAACTGTATTATGCAATTTTGTTTTAGAGCCTCGGGTGGTTGATGGTAAATCAATGGGAATTGGTATAGTTGTGCAGGTATTTATAATACATGAGCTGAAATTATTACATTTGCTTTTGATAATTTCTAAATTATGTATTTTAACCTTTGCAAACTTATCGAATTGTAGTCTGAACAAGAAAAAAGTATCAGAAAATGGGCAAGGAAAGAAGAGCGGAAGCAGCAAAAGACCATTGATGATGACGAGGATGAAACAGAGTTTGATCCTCAACTTCTTCGCGCACTTCGGTAAGACGTTTTAGTGGTTCGTGATATTTCCATACCCGTGCAATTGCAAAATAAATAACCCATCTGTAAATTTTCAGGGAATCTGCTGTGATGACTGCTGCATCAGCACCTATTTTTACCCCCAGAGGTAGTACTCAAGTGATAAGATATCCAAATGTCTATGACAGCTTTTTAGATGCAAGAAACATGCCTGGTTTCATCAGTGGTGTGAAAGTATGTGTGATATATAACATTCATTTGTGTTGTTTTTATGTTAGAATTTCTGTTTGTAATGTGTTGGCATTTTGTTTATACAGATAATGTTGCCACCAGGATTGGAGCGTATCAACAACAATATTTATGAATCTGTTGAAATCCCTCCAGCTGTCTCTGGATGTGTTGGTGTTCCAAAAGAATTGGTATCTGTTTCAGCTTTAGATGAGGTTGGTATGAAAACTATGTTATATTAATTAGGTTATGTTAATCAGCAAACTATCAGAATTTATAATGTGGCACAATTTTTTATTTGAATTTTCTAATAGATTGGGCAGATTGCTTTTAAAGGCACCAAATGCCTTAATCGCATCCAGTCTATAGTATTTGATGCTGCCTATCACACTAACGGAAATCTTCTGATTTGTGCACCCACTGGTGCTGGAAAAACTAACATTGCCATGTTATGCGTAATTAGAGAAATCAAACAAAACATGGAAAATGGAAAAATCAATCTCGATAAGTTTAAGGTAATAATGCAAAGGTTTTTATCTTAATTTTTATCAGATTGTGGCTAATTTACTGTGCCTTGTTTAGATAGTTTATGTCGCTCCAATGAAAGCGCTGGCCTCTGAAATGGTGACTAATTTTGGGAAACGCCTTACTCCTTTGGGAATCAAAGTTCGTGAATTAACTGGCGATATGCAGTTGACCAAATCGGAGATCAAGGATACGCAGATGTTGGTTACAACGCCGGAAAAGTGGGATGTCGTGACAAGGAAAAGCACTGGAGATGTTTCGTTGGCTCTATTAGTAAAATTACTCATCATTGATGAAGTTCATTTGCTGCACGGCGATCGAGGACCTGTTCTAGAGAGTTTGGTTGCCCGAACTTTAAGACAAGTGAGTGTCAACTTCATATCTATGCAAATTAAAATATGGTCTGCCTGAAGAAAAAAAACTTTTAGTTGTGCAATACAGTATTTTATTCAGTTCATGTCATGCATATTAAAATTGGCTAAGGTTTTAATAAAAAAAATCCCTGAAATGCTATATATTTGAAATCGCTAACTTCAGGAAATCGAAAGAACTGTGCAGAATTTTTTTTAAAGAAATATGCGAATGTTATCAAAAGCGCCAATTTTATTGTTATTTATTTGTTCATTTTTTGTTCACTAGCTGTATTCTCAAGATATTATTGCTTTTTTTAGGTGGAAACATCCCAAAGTATGATCCGAATAGTTGGTCTTTCTGCCACTCTTCCAAACTATGTGGATGTGGCCCAGTTTCTCAGTGTTGATCTGTATACTGGACTCTTCTACTTCGATAGTCGTTTCCGACCTGTTCCTTTGGGTATGACATTTGTGGGCATAAAAGCGTTGAATCCTATTCAACAAATGAAAGAAATGGATAACATTTGTTATGAAAAAATTACGAAGTTAGTGAGCCGAGGTCATCAGGTAAATATTTTTATAGCTGAAGAACTAAATTGATTGCTTTAATAAAAATGGAACGTTATAGTTTGGTGTTTCATACAGGTGATGGTTTTTGTCCATGCCCGGAACGCAACAATACGGACAGCTACAGTGTTGAGGGATTTTGCCAATCAGTTTGGTGATACGCAGATTTTTAGCTCTGAAGATTCCAAAGATTTTGGAATGGCACAAAAACAGGTAGTTTTCTGATGATTGAAGCTGTGGTTATGCTCAACTTTGGTAATAAACTGCAAAGTGTTGAATGCTTGTTTAGCTGAAAAATGGGTTTTGTGGTAATGAATCCATGTTTCATCGCTTTTGTAGGTAATGCTTTCACGGAATAAGCAGCTTCGAGAATTATTTCCTTATGGATTTGCATTCCACAATGCTGGAATGCTCCGGCAAGACCGTAATTTGGTTGAGAGACTCTTCTCCAGCGGGCTGATTAAAGTTTTGGTCTGCACAGCAACACTCGCGTGGGGGGTCAATCTTCCAGCTCATGCTGTTATCATAAGGGTAATGCATTTGATAATGGAATATGTTTACATTTTCTTAGATGGTATTAAAATGTGTTAGCTCTAAAATTCATGTTCACTTTTAATTAGGGAACAGAATTATACGATGCCAAGCATGGTTCCTACGTCGATTTGGGCATCTTAGATGTCATGCAAATCTTTGGAAGAGCTGGTCGACCTCAGTATGACACGTCGGGGCATGGCACCATTGTAACGACGCATGACAAGCTCGCACATTATTTGTCTTTACTTACTTGCCAATATCCTATCGAGAGCCAGTTCGTTCAAAGCCTTGTGGATAATTTAAATGCTGAGGTATGTTGAGGCATTGCTACTTAATTTTAAATTATTTCGTTTTAAAATCCTTTGTAATAATTGAAGGTTAATGTTCGATGCTTGTTATCGTACCATTTAGGTAGCTTTGGGAACTGTGACTACTGTAGATGAAGCGGTACATTGGCTCAATTATACATACCTTTATGTCAGAATGATGAAAAACCCGCTCGTTTATGGCATCAAGTATGATGCCGTTAGGGTAATTGCAAATTAGTTGTTGATGATGTCAAGGGTGTTTAAAAATTGGTTTACACAAGCTGTTACTTGTTTAATTTTACATATAGGATGACCCTGGCTTGATTAACGAACGCAAGAGTTTAATTGTGAAGGCTGCAAGAGAATTGGACAAAGCACGAATGATTCGTTTCGAAGAGTCGACGGGTTATCTGCATTGCACCGACTTGGGTCGTACTGCTAGTCACTTTTACATCAAGCATGCAACTGTTGAGGTAAGTGTTATCTTGTTTTGGGTAAAAGTTTGTGGTTATTGTCTTATTATCCTAACGTCTCTTTATATACTTGTAGCAATATGCTGAATGTATGTAATATATAGTATTAAACATTAATGAGTTGACTATTGCATTTTATATTGCAGGTTTTTAATGGAATTTTGAAATCTGTCATGTCTGATGCAGAAATAATGGCGATGTTGGCTAATGCTCAGGAGTTTGATCAGCTAAAGGTTTGAGTTTGCTTAAGATGTTTTCTTTAATTTTCTTATCAGTTGAATATTACTTTGTACTAAATCAATGATATCATGAAATTAGGTCCGTGATGAAGAACTCGAAGAACTTGATGAACATTTGCACCATTCTTGTCGACTTCCAGTTCCAGGAGGTTCCGAAAACCCGCATGGGAAAGTTAACATTTTAATCCAAACTTACATTGGCCAAGGCAGAATTAACTCTTTTTCGCTGATATCTGACCAAGCATATGTAATGCAAGTAAGCGACTGTTCATGCGTGATTTTATTTCATTTTATGCCCTGGTACATAAGAAAGTTCCTTGAATTTTATTGAATTTCTCTTTTGCAATTAGAATGCATCTCGCATAATGAGAGCACTTTTCGAGGTTGTTCTGAGAAAAAACTGGCCCATCATGGCAGGAAGGCTTCTTGTCCTGTGTAAGGTTCTCGAACATCAAATGTGGTCGTTTACGCATCCGCTGCAGCAATTCCGGTGTTTAGGATACGAAATAATGGAAAAAATTGAGAGAGGGCGCTTGACTATGGACAAACTTCGCGAACTAAAAGCGGATGAAATCGGTTCGTTTTGCTTCAAATTTACAAGGAATGAGTTACACTAACTTGTATTAATCGATTTTATTTTTATGAAATTGCGTATAGGACACTTAGTGCGCCACATTAAAATGGGCCAAACGATAAAACGATGTGTGGACGAATTTCCTTGTGTGGGGCTTGAGGCCACCATTCAGCCAATCACCCGCACTGTTCTTCGTGTTCATCTTTCTGTGATCCCAGAGTTCAACTGGAATGATCATGTGCATGGCAAGAATGCCGAATCCTTTTGGATTTGGGTTGAAGATCCCATCACAAATCACATGTATCATTCAGAATTTTTTCTTCTGTCGAAAAAGCAGGTAAATTGAATTTGTAATTGAAAATAAAATTTGTGGATCAGATAGCTTTGGGTTGTCATTACTGGTTATGCTGTAAATTAAATAAAGGGTACAAGGCTGAAATAGATTTCCTCTAATCAAGTAATTTTACGGTTTATTATATTTTCCTGTCATCGCATCTTGGTTACATTTATTTTCTAGGTTATCCATCACGAGGCACAAACTCTGGTATTCACCATACCGATTTTTGAACCATTGCCTTCTCAATACATAGTGCGTGCTGAATCGGATCGATGGCTAGGGTCGTCTTCGACTTGTGCAATTTCTTTTCAGCACTTGATTCTTCCAGAACGACATCCCCCTAACACAGGTGCGTGTATTTCAATGGTCATTTTTTGGCTTTTGTCTAATTTTGTACACGTTTGTAATCACATTTTCCAAATATTCGTTTTTTTTCCAGATCTTTTAGATCTTAGACCACTGCCAGTTGCTGCGTTACAAGATTCGAGTCTTCAATCTCTCTACAAATTCGATCACTTCAATCCCATTCAAACTCAGATTTTTCACATGCTGTACCACACTGATCAAAACGTATTGCTGGGTGCTCCCACAGGGTCTGGAAAAACTATTGTTGCTGAAATAGCAATGTTCCGAGTGTTCAGGAATTATCCCAAAACTAAGGTCAGGGACGATTCAGAAACCTGTCGATTTCGCGATACAAAACTCAGTTTGTCTTCTTCAATTCTAGGTGGTTTATATTGCCCCGTTGAAAGCGCTAGTCCGTGAAAGAATTGATGATTGGAAAGTGCGCCTGGAAAAAAACCTGAATAGAATGTCAGTGCCATATTCTGTCATAAATGAAGTCCTTGATTGAAATGTGCTGTTTATTGAAACGCTGCTGTATTATTAGTTGTAATATGTTTACTTTTATTTTAATCAGGGTGGTGGAATTAACTGGGGATATCACTCCTGATGTAAGAGCCATTGAGGCTGCTGATGTCATTGTGACAACGCCAGAAAAGTGGGATGGAATCAGTCGGAGCTGGCAAACCAGAAACTACGTGAAATCTGTTTCATTAATTGTCATTGATGAGATACATCTGCTAGGTATGCACTGCATTAAAATACCCAAAATTGATGGATTTTTTGTTTATGATGTGTATTCAAAATTTTCTTTTAATTAGAGAATTTAACACGTGTTGCCATTTTATCTCAATCGTAGGCGAGGATCGTGGTCCGGTTTTAGAAGTGATTGTTTCAAGAACCAACTTTATATCTTCCAACACTGGCCGCAAGCTGCGAATCATTGGCTTATCAACAGCTCTTGCTAATGCCCGTGATTTGGCGGATTGGTTAGGCATTGAGGGGGTAAGACATTTTTCAGCGCCAGTCAAGTGTATAAGAATAAGAAAGACATTCCTAAATATTGAATCAAATATTTAATTTAGGCTGGATTGTACAATTTTCGACCATCGGTGAGGCCTGTGCCGATGGAGGTGCACATTCAGGGATTTCCAGGCAAACATTACTGCCCTCGTATGGCAACCATGAACAAACCAGTTTATCAAGGTACTATGAGTGAATTAATGGTGGCATCAGGAAAAAAAAGAATATAGAACTTCAATAATCTTTGTTGACCATTATGCAGCTATCCAGTCTCATTCCCCGAAGAAACCCGTTCTGATTTTCGTTTCTTCACGGCGACAAACGCGGCTCACTGCCCTTGACCTCATTGCCTATTTAGCCGTAGAGAGCAACCCTAAGCAATTTCTTCACATAGAGGAAGAAGATGTAAGATCATTTTGGATAGGAATAACTGAATATCTATAACCTTATGTGTTTTATTTTAATGAGATAATTTGTGTGCATTTATTTTTTTCAACTTCAAGATGGACAAAATTATTTCCCAAATTAAAGACACTAATCTGAAACTGACACTTTCATTTGGCATCGCCATACATCATGCTGGTCTTCAGGAGAAAGATCGTAAAGCTGTCGAACAGCTTTTTGTCAACGGAAGAATTCAGGTATGTTTTTTTTAAAAAATCCGGCAAGTCTCGGGCTTCATTGTCAACTATCATCATTATTAATTGCTGTTTGCCTTTCTTATTCTATTACAGGTGCTTATAGCAACAGCAACATTGGCCTGGGGCGTGAACTTTCCTGCACATTTGGTTGTTGTCAAGGGAACTGAGTATTTTGACGGAAAAACTAGGCGTTATGTTGATTTTCCAATCACAGGTAAGGGGTTGCACGATGTTTGTTTTATTTGAAAAGTGGAGCTAAGTTCCTAAATCGCAAAATAAATGTAAATTTTCGTTTGCTTAATGTCCCTAGATGTTCTTCAGATGATAGGACGAGCTGGCCGCCCACAATTTGATGACCACGGAGTTGCCGTTGTGCTCGTGCATGATGTTAAAAAACATTTCTATAAAAAGTTTTTGTACGAACCATTTCCCGTGGAATCTAGGTTAGCCACTTCCATTAACCTTCAATTTTATTCTTCGTTTAAAACCTTGTATTCATTACTGCTTTTTTTGGATTAGCCTTTTGAATGTCTTACATGATCATCTCAATGCTGAATTGGTTGCTGGCACCATTTCGTCAAAACAAGATGCTATGGATTACTTAACCTGGACATACTTTTTCAGGCGACTTCTACAAAATCCATCGTACTTTGTTTTTTTCTAAAATTATTGCGCTGACAATTTTGAAGATCAAACGTTCAACTGAAATTCTTTTTGTTTGTTTTAGATTTTACAATCTCGAGGATAAGCAGCACGAATGTTTAAATGACTTTTTGTCAGAAATTATCCAGAAAACGTTGACAGTGCTACAGCAAGCCAGTTGTGTGGAAGTTGGGGAGGATAACCGTACATTGTTGTCCACAACCATCGGCCGTATTGCTTCCTTTTACTATCTAAGCCATTTGACTGTGCATAAGTTTCAACAAAAGTTATCACCTGAGAATACGTTGGAAGCACTTTTAGAAATTCTTTGTGGAGCGCATGAGTATGAGGAATTACCAGTTAGACATAACGAAGATGCTACAAACAGGTTTGTATATTTCAAGTACCGATCATTTTAATTTTTCTGCAATTTTGGGAGGAAACATTAATATGCCTAATTTCTTTGTGTTTTTTTTTTATCGATAAAGCGAGTTTGCCAAAGAATGCCCAATTGCGGTGAACCCATTAACTTACGATAGTCCTCATACGAAAGCTCATTTGCTATTTCAAGCCCACTTTGGAAGGCTACAGCTGCCCTGCTCCGATTACTTGACTGATCAAAAATCTGTTCTTGACCAGGCGATACGAATCTTGCAGGTGACGTGTTGTTTGTTTAGCATGTTCATTGTCACGTTGTACATTCCATTTCCCTTGATCGATATGTTAATTTCATTTTCCAGGCCATGGTGGATATTGTGGCGGATCAAGGATGGCTTGCAACCACACTGACAACTATTAATCTTATACAAATGGTCGTCCAGGGTCGTTGGATCACCGAAAGTGCATTCCTAATATTACCTCACATTGAGCACTATCACATTCATTGCTTTAGGTAAGTTAATGCATTGAATGAATAACATAGGATGTTGATTAATTGTAAGAAAAGTAGGGTAGATTTAAGTTCGTAATTAGCTGTCTAGTACTATTATGTGTTTACTTGTCTTATTATGGTTTTATTTTTCTGATATTTGCAAACTATTGCAAACATCTGAAAAGAAATGAAAAGAGATTTATGAAAGAGACTCGATAGTAAAATTAAATAAATTATTTAACCCTTTATACCTTCCATTTATGTAATAATATACATTATACTATTAATTCAGTGAATGACAAACTGCCAGAATTTGATACAAAAATAAATGGATTGCTCATTACTATTTATTTTCTAATTATTTTACAGGCATCCTGTTAATGCGTCATTAAAACAAGCGAGATGTCTTCCCGAGCTTATGGATATCTGTCAAACGTTTGAAGACTTGGCAAGGCGTCTCCGAGATGATTTAGATGACAGATACATCGAAGATACTTTCAAAGTTCTTAAAAAATTTCCAGTAATCCATATTCAACTGAACATTGCTGGTGCGTGGGAAAACGGCGCAAAAATCGTCCAGCAATCAATACCTGTGACAGTCGGGCATTTTGGTACGCACATTTGAATTATCTTGAACTCATAAACATTTTGTTTGCTAATTGTAGTTTTTATTTGTATAAATGCGTAGTGGGCAAAAGACCTGAATCACATTGGATTAAAGTTCATGCAGACCAAGAATATATTCTAAACGTTGAGCTCGTGCGTTTGAACGCTATTCAGGTAAAGTCCATTCTGTATATGTACGCAATTGCTATTTGACATAGTCCTAATTAAAAAAAAATAACGTGTTTGTTTATTTACAGAGGAAGGATAGTCGTGCTTATGCACCAAAGTTTTCAAAAAGCAAAGATGAAGGGTGGATTCTGGTCCTTGGCAGTTCGGACAAAAAAGAACTACTCGCTTTAAAAAGAATCGGCTTTGTTCCCTCGAGAAATTCGAGCCAGTTGATATTTTACACTCCTGAAAAAGTTGGGCGTGTTATTTACACGTTGTATTTGATGAGTGATTCCTATTTAGGATTAGATCAGCAGTATGACATATGCTTGGAAGTCATTCCTGCCAGCATCAAGAGCCAGGAGTTAAATGAAAGTGATATGGTGGGCATACCTTCTTAAACGTTTGACGTGTTAAATTCAGTACAGGTGTGTAAAGGATGAGCCACCCATGCCACCATGCAAAAATATTACTCGCGCATATTTTGCTTGAAATATTTATTATAACTGCTCAATTTATTTTTATCAATGTAGAATTGGTCGTCCAGTAGGGTTCCAGCTTTTGTTTACAATTTCAAAATGCCCCGTTTATTTATACAAAAAGTTAGAAATTTGAATAAAAGCGTTATGTGAGTTCCGACAACCGCTTTTGAATGGTTTCGGCGGTTTTTTCAAATTTATTAAAAAATTTTTATAAATAAACGGGGTCTTCTGAAATTATAAACCAAAGCTGGAACCCTAGTGGCCGACCAATAATATATTTAGAAAAATAAATTGAGCAATTATAATAAGTATTTCAAGCAAAAAATGTGTGAGTAATATTTTTGCATGGTGTGCATGCTTTCGACTCATCCTTAATTGACTTTAAATTTGTTGTAATTTCACCATATCTGACGTTTTTTGCAAATTTGAAAAATGCAGCTTTGTACAAAGTTATAAACTTATTTTTGCATTCATTTTTTGATCTGGGTATCTACTTCCTAAAATATGAAACAAACTTAAAATCTTTTTTAAGTTTTTAAGTTGGAACTTAAAAAAACGTAAACTACTGTAGCTTCATTAGCGTATTTGTTCGTGTATAAGTCGTACATTTTTCATGGCAGCTTTAAATGGTTTTAGTTGTAATTTTAAAATTAACAAATTTATTAAAAAAAGTTAATTTTATGAGTAATTTTAATCGATTTTTCTTAAAATTAAGGTGCAATTTCGGGATGTGGCTTGTAAGCGAGATTGCAAGGTTGCCCAGGAAAGGCTGCCACCTTTTCCAAACGTCATCCTTCAGTTTTTAAATGTGCATGTTATCTCGAAAGTAATTTGCTCGGTATTTTTCCGTTTGTTCTAATATTTGTTTAAAATTGCTACACCACAACATAACGGAATTTATGGATGACCCTTAGTATTTTGTTTTGATTCATGGGCATGCAAGGCACCCGCGGACTTGGCGAGTTGCGTGCTCTTGACGTAAAGCTGAAAAAGTTCATTCTAATCTTCTGGTACCTGCATTTGATCACTGCTTTGGATACGAAGAGCATGCGCTACACATTATTTGATGCCGATAAGTATATACTTTTTTGCTGTGTCCTGGCCGGTTTTGTTTGTAGTAGTTAAGTGAACGAAGGCATCAAGGCGGGACTTCGATAGCATTTGTTGAGTTCGTTATAAACACGCAATTCATTTGATGGATTTCAAAGCAAAATTTGTAAGTTTTTGACATTGATTGTTGTTAATAAGCTTGCTGTCGGTCACGTTGAAAACGTTTTAGTTGTCATGTTTTTACGTGAACAGTCATAGGCCTAATTATTTTCTTGATCTTTGTGTGAACATTTTAGCCCGGGTGAATAGCAGTTGGACAAGATTTGTTGAACAATGTTTATGCCATCTGAAATTGCACGGCTTGTCTTAGGTAAGCGAATCCCACTCATAGACGTCGTTTAATTAATTGTTGGGATGCAGGCATAATGAGTGTGTGTTGGGATGAAATACTAATGGTCTTCTTTCACGTTCTCCAAATTCATCAGATAGGCAGACAAAAATCCATTGATCTTGCTTCTTACAATTTTTTTTACTTGAACAAACTTCTCATGTTCACAATTGACTGATAAAACTCATTTTAAACAGAGCAACAGCTTCACTGAACTACATCTCCAGATGTTCCAGGCCAAAACTCTAAACTTTTGAATGCCAACTTTTCAAATCCAACTGCTTTTTTCATTCTATTCAGAATCATGTGCCAAAATCATGTGCAGCAATTCTTACCAAGTTAACTGTTCTCACCTTTCACTAAAAATCATGTGCATAAACGGAATTCAAAATCTGAAATCTTTAAAACCTCAGAATATACTGGGCTAAAATAAGTTGAAAAATGACATTCTCCATCCAAACAGAGTGTGTTTTTATAGATGTGATTCACGTGTTTCTTTAAGCTTATCTCGACAGTCTTGCAAATCAGTTATTGTACTAACGAATTCCAACTGCATGTATATATAATGTCAATTTGGTGCACTCAAATTGGTATTCATACATGTCTTTATATGAGCTAATCATGCAATTTCTTGATTTTAGTTTCACTTGTAATTTTATTCTATTCCTGTTTAGGTTATTTGAAAGATGTTGGTTGTACACAGGCTGTAAATTTGTGCTTGACAGAAAATGCACATCTGAGCGAGTATGTGGCATGCTTAAAGCAAGGTCGTGAATATCCTACGACGATTGCAGGTCAAAGCTTGACTGACATATTACAAGATTATTGTCAATTAAAATCTAAAACTGCAGGTTAATAAGTCATATTTTACAAAATTAGTACAGAAACGTTTATTATAACTTGGTTCTTTTTGCTATGAATAGAAAGTATACCGCAAGAAATGGGCCAAATTGTTAATAACATCGAGGAAAATCTTGCCCAAATTAAATGTTTGTCTGGAAATGGACAGATCAGAACACCAGTGAGCACTAGTACATCAAGTCTAGTTTCAACAGAAAAATCGTCTGTGCATCCTATACCTTTAGTAAATTTCCATTTTTCTCTTTGCTCATTTTCTTCTAGAATATTTGACATTTCATTATTTAATATTACCATATTGTCTTTAAAAATTGCAGGGAATTGCCCATGGACAGATAGATGTTCAAGCAGTAAATAATGTTTCAAATGATTCCAATGAACCTAGAGGTAGTTATCTTATCCTATTTTGATTTGATGAATGTTAAAATACTTCCAAAAAAAATTATGTTTGAGTGTGATGACTTCTGTGCTGTTAGCATTCAATATTTTAGTATCCATGAATTGTCAGTTTAAAATACTGAAAGATTTGTAGTGTAATTTTGCAGTGATTTGGCATATACTTGCAACATTTTTTTGTTTTTGCTTTTTTTGATCAAGCTTCAGTGGATGTATGTCATATTTCTACTGCCACAAATACAGACGATGAAGTGGCAACTAGACAAAATGAGTTACCAATGCAAGCTCTTCGACAAAAGAAAACATTGGTAGATTCCAGTACACAATGTACAGACGATCTTCCATCTAACAGAGATTGTATTAGTGCAGCATCTCTCAGAGCAGATGACAATGCAACATCAGCGTCAAGTAGCACACAAACTCCTAACCGTTATGCGCACTGTTCGTGGTCATCAACCCCAAGTCGAAAGCAGGTGGACTTTTATTCAAGCCCTTCTTCAATGGTGAAGTCTGCTATGCTGTATAATTTTGGTATAGATGCATTTCGAACACCTGCAAAAGATAGGTACTCAACAGATACTCCATCAAAAGACAGATACCTTGATGAAGATGGGACGTGGAAATCGCCAAGAAGAAAAAAGTAATTATGTGGATAGTTTAATGTATCTAAGATAGTTTTGTATTGAATGAATTTGATTGTACAACAGTGGCTGTCTACATTAATTGGGTTTATAGTACGTGTATTCAGTATCCCACACAGTAAAAACACCACTTCTGTAAAGTAATGAACACTGAATTATTATTTATCTATTGATGTATCTTAATATCATTAACAATTCAACTGTTGTCCAAAATAAACAGATTGTAGGAACTTTCATAAGTGCATGCCAAAGTTCTTCATTACATTCGAAAAGTATGCTCGTTATAACCATTGAATATTTGGATAAATGTGCAACAATCAAATCAGTAGTTCATTTGCTCATTATAGTCCTTATCGTTATTACCGAGTTTGACTGTATGACATTTTACATTTTTGTGTTTTAGTCAAGTGCCACGAAAAAGGCTGTCATATACACCACTTTCTGCATTGAAGACTAGCGCCAGGATTACCACAACTCCAGATGAATCTGAGGGACATAGTAACGACAATGCTGATTTCACTGTAAGTCGAAACGTTCTCATGCGGGAAATTTATTCAAATTTGTGGTACTTCATCAAATTTATCGAAATCTAGCTTGCTTCGAATTGTGCAAGATATTTAAATTTCTTTCAGTTTGGTGAAGGCCCTGATGAGTTCATTTAGTTTCTTCTGATCAACAAGAGCATTGTTTTGGAAAACAATCACATCTATTGGCTAACAACTTTTGAGCTTTTGGTCGGTGACCAATTATTTGAGCTACAGTAAATCCAACTATTCAATAAATCCGTTTGCGTAAAATTTAGGCTGGTCTTATTTTTTAATGCATCAACAAAGAAGCAGTTATTTTTCCTTTTAACATGTTTGAAGGAGAAAAAACAAATTATTAAATTGGTTCAGAATGCATTGATCACTTTGTGGCAGTAAACTGTTACTATATGCAAGGCACCCTATGGAAACCAGAAGTATCACAATTTTGTTTAAATTTAAACCTGTTGAATCGTGAAAAACACACTTTAATTTTGTCTCTTTTTTCTTTAGGTTTTCATAGATAAATTGTTACACAATACAGCTTTGCATGAAAAAATAGCAGACAATATTAATAAAGTGGTAAGTCATGCAACCCAGGCTACACTCAATAATGACTCCCCTGCAAAAAAGCAAGCTACGTGTGCTACTAATGAAAAGGTGCAGCATGAAGAAGTGCCAACCATTTTGGAGACTGAGTGGAATGACCGAGAATCTGCTCTTCTTCCATCACAGGTCAGGGACTCCATCAATTATTAATGAAAACGTTTTGCTTTGTGTGCTTACTGTCTGGTTTTTAAACTTTACAGTTTATCATTGATGAGCAAATGCTTGATGTTGCCATTAAAGATATACTTGCTAGAACGGAAGCTGATCCTGTTTTTGAAGCTTCTCTGAACAATTTATTTGGCAAGTATTATTTGACGCCTATTATGCATTTTCCAAGTCCACTTAAATATTTTATTTAATGGTGTATTATGTTCACCAGTGCAGTGAAATATATGAACAAACCAACAAAAATAACTTAGTTTAATTGAGATTATTTAGGTATATTTTAATTCGCTTCATTCTGAATCATGAAAGTTATCATAAGAAATCGATGAAGATTTTTTTTTTCCATTATTTCATTATTCTTTCATTAGTAATAATGTTGCACACTTTTTAGGTGACTTAAGTGATTGAAAAGTAGTATTTCAAGTACACCTTTAAACAAAAAGAGGCAATAAGTTCAAAGTTTCAAAATTAGTGGCCTTACTTTTATAATTTTTATTTTAGACAAACATGGTGGCAATTATCGTGATACACAAATGCTTGGAACTTGTTCTGATTATGCTGCAAGTCCGGATACCCATGGGACACCTCTCAGTGCATTGGAGTCCAATGTGCAATCCACAACTGCTGCTACTCCAATGTCTGAGAGTGCCGATACACCAAACACCGTGGTTATGTCTCCAATTGTGCATGTTAATCACGAGCCTCCAGATTCATCTGGTATTTCAGTGGTTTTCAGTAATGGCAATCATTCTCAAAGGCCCAACAGTGACATTTCTAGTCAATACCGAACATCCACTGACCAAAATGTGGCGTCCCCGTGCCAACACATTCCATTGCTATCCAGTGAAGTTTCAAGATCTGAACCGCTTCAAGCAATTTCGAGCCAAAGTGTGATGTATTCTCAAAGAATAATGCATTTGCCACCGAATTCTGAGGTCAATACCTTGAAACCAATTGAAATCGCCTGTAATGGGTCATTAAATTCGGTGCAACTGCCTTCTACGTCAGCACTTCAAAATGTGGTGCAATTGCAATACACAAATGCCCCTTCAGTGCCCCCTGTCCCAAGTGCCACTCTTCCCTATTTCTCCAATGTTGTACCTACTATAAGCCAGTCAAAAGTACCAACAATATTCTTTCCTTTCTATTCCAATACTGGAACTATTCTTGGACCGATGGTAACAGCACTGCCTGTTTCATCATCTTCAGCCCTGCCAACTCGTGCCTCATTGCCAATCGAAAATGGCTGTGCTGCTCCAGTTCAGTACATCACATTGAATTTGCAGGAACAAAACACTTCCGATGTTACGAGTCAACCAAATTCAAACTCAACAAATTTTACACAAGTGAAAATAGGACCTTTCCAAGACAGTTCATCCAAGTCATCCACCACCATCAGATCTACGGTATCTGCAAAGAATTTGCCAAAAAGAACAACCAAAGTTGCTAACAAGTGTGATAAACAAATGCCAGATAAAGTAACTCCTTGTCAGGTGCCACAGGCGTCTTCATTTGTTGAAGTGACTACGGAGAGTGTGAATATGTCAAGAGATAGTGCTAACAAAGACTGCAGTTCTAATCTATCAGAACTTTTGTGCATTACTTCTACTGATCCGGGTATAACACTTTATGGTCAAAATATGCAAGAACATTATGTGGATAGTTTGTCTGTTCAAAAAATTATTTCGAATACGTCCATCAGTGTTGCTGGCAACCTCCTTGGTTTAACACCTGCCAAGTCCTCTTCTACGATGCAGTTTGTCACATTGTCTCCTGGTAAGTTTGACAGCATTAAATTTCGTGTCACTTCTGATGAAATTGTAAAGTACCAACTATTTTGCTAGCTTTTTCTTTTTTTCTCTCCCATGCAGTTAAAACAGTTTTAAAATTTATAACATCTGTATAAACCTACTTAAATGTTATTATAACATTTCCTAAAATTCCTTGCATGTGTTTATTAATTTTTGTTGCTAAAGATAGGCATAAGTTAAACATTATACTATTAATGATTATTGATATTAATTCAATTTAGGTCCCATATTGGGCTCTGAAAATGCCACACGTACATCACCCAAGCAGCAGACTTTAAATATGGCGATCAACAACAGTAAACCTGATGATATCCAACGTCCTATACGTCATCGAGCAAATATTCTACGCCGGAAACCAACCAAATGTAACTAATTTTTCATTTACTTAGTAAAGGGATACGCAGGGGATCTTCATAAAATTTATTAGGCTAAATAGATTAGTATTTGAGCAGTATTTGAAATGTTAATAAGGAATTTAACATTAAAACTTTTTGACATTTTTCCCGTAATTCTTGAAAATTGATACTGAAATCAAATTTTTTTTCAAATATGGAATTAACTTCACCCAAATTAATTTTGTTCTTAATAATAATGATTTTATTTGCAGATAAAGCTGCGAGTCATGAAGCAACAGGCACAGGGAAAGATGTATCTGGTGTATCGATTATTCATAAGTCGACAACAGAAGATGCTGAACATCAAAAAATTGTACCAAAACCATTCGATTTTGGGGGACATGCTTCTGGACAGAAACCGGCAGGGAAAAAGCAAATGCAGATGGTGGCCAGTAATTTGAATTCATCTCTACTTAAAAATGCGAAAAAAACCACTCAGCAACAGACTTCTAACAAAGTAGAAAGTATGAAGAGTCCTGATTGCCGTGTCGTCGCTATTACTAAAAATGTTCGAAGAAGCATGCCAGTATTGGAAAATATGAAAATCGTGCAAACGACACTCTCATCGCGGTGCACCGGCTCCAGTGAAAAAAGCCCGCAGCTTACTAGTTTAATACAGACTGCCAGTCTTCTTAAGTCGGTTGATCTGGCTCAAGGTGGGGGACAAGGTGCATCCCACGTACGAACTTTGGATTTTGGTGGTCCTATGAATCCAGCAGGAAAGGAGGATTCACAAGAACAACTTCATTCTAACGAAAAAAGTTGTAATTCTGAGTCAAAGTCCAAAGAAGCGAACACGACAAAGAAAACAAAAACGAAACGGAAGGATGGTAAAGACGTTGCGAAGAACTGCCAGAATGTCAGTAAACGGAAGGGAAGAACCAGATCAGGATGTAAGGGTGCACAAACATTTGGCAAATCTGAAGAGGAAAGCAGTACGCTTAAGAATGGAACAGCTAAAGCCGTAGCTGAGGATCCCATTTCTAGTCCAGGTCCTAAAAAGCGGACTGCCCGTCAAGCAAACCTTTCACAGGCAAGTTAAACAAAATTGTTTACACCTAGTCCAAGTCTGCTATGCTTTTCTCGTTTTTATGATGTTTCTACTGACTTCTTGAATAATATATTAGTTCTGGATTTGATTCTGTCTCTTAATCTTTTTTTTTAAAATTTTACTTAGAATATTCGGACGCGTGCAAAAAAATCGAAAGACACAGTTCCTGGTAAGGTTTTATCTGTCATGGATATAGAGAGATTTTTATCTGGTCTTCATTATGAACAATGAATGAACACTAACTGGTATGTTGAATTATTTTACAGTTAAACCTTTTATTAAATAAAATTAACGTTGATGTCCGTCATAATTCCTGATGCAAAAAAGTGCATTTATTAGTTTGAAATTCAAAACTTATTTATGTATTGAAGATGATGGGCACGAACTTGTGGGCAGTATGAAGAAAATATTCCAAGAGTGTTGCTTCATTTAGAAACAGCTGGTGTTTTCACTTGTATTTTGAGAAAATTCAACTGTTGTAATATCAAGAGCTTGTGTTCTGAGCTTGGGCATGCCAGAGTTGCATTTATCGTTAAGATCCATTGTTAAATGTTATTTTTATAACTTTATGAAGATTATTTTATTAAAGCATTTTAAAATAGTGTCAGCATAGGTAATCCGTACTTTCAGTCTTTTATGCCAGAATATTACTTTTAGTACTTTTCGTCATGTGGAATTGATGGAAATAGGATCAAATTGGTATTATTTTCTTTGAGGGTCCATGCAGTATTCAAAGGGTGCCACCCCTTTGATTCAATTATTGTTATATCTAATGCCTATTCGTTATATAATAGGTTCTGATAATTGTAGGTATAAACTGGTAAAAACAAAACTCCTGCGGGGTTGGAAATATTTTGGCAGTTTCGTTTTATTAGTTCGAGAAATCGTCGTTAGGTGGGGGCACCTTCATTGTCCAGTAGTTGGCGCCATTTTTCGTGTTCTGTTTCTATCGCAATTTATTTAAGGCAACAATTAATGCTAAGGCTGCAGTTCAGATAATTATAAAGTAACATCGCCATCGTGGGCGTAAAACCAATTTGCATATCGGGTAGGCCCTTGTGAAGCATTGCACTTCGAAGATTTGCGGACTTCAGGTAATGTATGAAGTTAGTAGACGTGCGACATGTTGTAACTAGTTTATGATGTTTGTATACGCCATATAATTCCTCTGATTAAATAAAAATGGCTTTATTAATGATAATCCTTCTTGATTATATCTTACAACTCTTTGCGGTGAAATGAAAGTTGAAATTAAGATGACAATTAATTAAATTGCTTTCTTGAATATACGAACTCGTATCCTATTACTGTTTTCAAATTCAGTGTAACATACTAGCTGTTGAAAACCCATTACATTAATCACAGAAAATACTATTGATTCACGTCACATTTCCCTATTTAAATGGGAGATTAGGTATATATAAGTGAATTTATATTTAATAATTTGTCTTGAATTCGTTAAGTTGTTGTTTTTATAGAAAATTTTGGTAAATTCTCCAATCTCTTGCAAACAAGATTACATTTTTTTAGATGCATTTATTCTAGAAAATAGTAAGAGGCGTGTAATACTAAAGATCTCAAAGATAGGCATTAAATATATGTGCGTGCAGAATTATTAGAGAATGAACTTAATTGCGCTGTATTTTATGGAAATAGCTATGAATTAATATTCTTCTTTAATAAATTGCGCAAAAATAATCAATAGTAGAGCGTGACAGTCTAGTCAGTACGACTGACAAACATTTATTAAACCACAGGGGGGAAAATCATAGAATAAACTAAAGCATTTAATGTCCGGTCGAGGTTATTCATTATAAATGTGCTTTTCTTCTTCTGCTATTTTTGTTTTTTTAATTGCTTGAATTCATGTTGCTTCTGGCTTCATGTTTTGGAATGTGTGCTAAAGCAACAGATATTTGAAGAGTGCATCGTTAATTTTTTACATGATTTTTGTATTAGATTTTTTGTTTATTTTTTTAAAATAAAAAATAAAATAAAAAAATTACAATTCGTTTTGAATTACGAATGACACGCTTTAGGCGAAATATTTAATGAATTACAACTATTGGGGTTTAAAGCGCATTCTTTCCACTAATGACATCACTTCTCAAATCAAAACAGCGATATAAAAAATACATGGCTTTGCTTCAAATAGGCCTATTTGTTGTAATTACGTTTGTTTTTTCCAGTGAGGGGAAGGGAGAGGAGGGGGTTGCATTACGTGGAAACACCTAGTTCCTCAGGTCGCTCAATGTTGCTTTTTTCAATTTTTTTAAATTTATTTTATTAATGAACGGAGCATCTTCAAATTATAAAAAAATGTCTTTTTTTCCATGTTGGACATCCTTGAACCACTGTACCGTCTGGTTTTGAACAGTGACATAATCTGTGAGCATGGAACCAAACCATGACTCGTGGTCAGTTTTTTTTTTTAAAGCCGAATTGGGGAAAGGCATGAGCGGCGTTGAAAGAGAGGTTCATTGAGAAGGATTTAAGATTAAAGTGACCCCATGGCTTTGGAAGGTCGACCTGATGATTAGGAGACTTGTTTTTCTTGGCAACATTCATTGTGCGAGCCAATCTGCAATGAGGCAAGATGCGCGTGCTGTCCGAGGCTGACCCCTGTTCGTGGGTGAAATTTGTATTAGTTTTGTAGACCAGGGCTAAGCCCCAGAGCCAGCATCAGTTGGTAAAACACGCGAATGGGGGTGTTCGTGTTATTCGGTTCAGTGAATGTCTTGTGTATACTAGCCGTAGGTTCAAAGGTTGAAATTGGGAAGGCGCATCAGTTGGACCATGACCCTGTGTTTGGACCTGCATAAAAAATGGACAGGCACAAAAAAAATTCTGAAAATTGGGCGATGAAGAGGAGGAGAAAACTAATCCTCTGAAAAAAAGCGGTCAGGGCAGCTGCAGCAGCTGGACAGGTCAGACTGCGGCCCTTTGGTTTTGCCCCAGGCAACCTTAAAGGACTGACCATTGGCGTTTTGTTTCCCTCTCCCTTGCCTTGGTCTTCTCGCTGGACATTCTCCACCGCAAACATTATTTTCGTTTTATGGATAAAAAGTGGGATTTCATTTTCCATGGCTGGACTTAGTTAATATACGACTGGCATCCATACAAAAATTTCACGTGATTTTTTTTCAATAAGGTCAATTGTCCACCCTCAACGTTTTCCTTGCACTTTGACCAGTCCCCCTGCCTCCATTTTGGAACTGGACAATGGCCATCCGACGTCCTCTTTTCTCGGACATGGCTAAATTTAGGTCGGATCCTGTAAGTCGATAAGTTTTCGATATTACCATATTCGAATCAAAAGATTAAAGGGAAAAGTCTCCGGTGGTTGTCATTCAATATGCAGGCAAAAATAATATGTAAAAATATAACATGGCCTTCCTGTCCCTTATCACTCTTTGTCCGAATTTGACAGACCATGCTTGCCATCAGATTGAAATCGTTGTCAATCGCCGTTCGTTTATCGTGGATGATTTGGTCTATTTTTAGATGATTTTGCTTGGTTGCGATGATGTTTAAGTTTGTCGAAAACTGCATTAAAAAATTCCTATGCAAAAAAACAATACGAAAATGATCCTTAATTCTATACTTATAGAATGCATCGCCCTAAAAATAGGGCAGACTTTAAATGCTTTGTAGCCGTTTTATTTTTTTTAGAATTTTTTATTTATTCTTCTAAATAAAAAAGGAATAACAAAAGCGTGATGCACTTTAAAAAGAACGTGGCTTCAATGTTAAGGGCCCTTTCACATTCCAATTTGAATTTTTTATGTAAAAATTAATGTTAATGAATGTAAATGTGTGCAAACGTTCAACCCACTATTGCCCAGATTGCCATTGGTATTCGATTTACCCAAAATTATGCATTGTCATCCACGCAATGGATCCCAACATTATTTGTATTCCCATCTATTTGGATTTCCATTTGATATTTCCATTTGGAAAAAAAATTGGCAATGCCACGCTCATCGTTTAATTTATTTATTCTGGATCAGCCACTACATGCATGCAAATTTAGACATTCAGACTAAGATTACTTTTTCACGTCATGTGCGGATTATTGATGAGTGAACCTTGCATTATTAATAATATGGCGAATAAATTATCGAAAATATTAGCGTTTTTCAGTAGCTCTTTTCAGTTGATAGAATACAAAGACAATGCATGCATGCATAAGCATACTCGAAATTTTTAAAAAAAATTGAGCATTTCTGCGCAATTATCATTTAACGGGATGGGAAACTTGCGATTACTTTTCCTTGCCTATCTCTATATCAAATTACATGTATAATTCAAAAGATAAATGAAGGTCATTGATTGGGTTATACGCATACATGCTACATGAACAAGTATTTACAATTTTTTTCCAGATGCCTTTCTAAATTACTGATCAAATTTTAAAAAATTCGCCCGCACAAAAATACAAACAACTTATACATTATTAGGAAAGCAAGTGTGGAATTTAGATTTTAACTTTGCAAGTAGGCCCTACAATGGTTTACTTTTTTAATCAGTAATGCATCATTGCAGTATATACATATTATATTTTTTGAAAAACGGAAATACATTATTTGCGTTGTTTTTTTTCTGAATTTTTCGTGTTTACTATACCGTTGTGTTATATTGTACGTATAGCTTACCATCCCACTTAAAACGTAATTGAGTAGGTAGCGTTGGACCTTCAAACTTGGGGCCACGATTCTTCTTTTCTTTTTTTTGATGGACGTTGTCCAAAGAAGAAATTGGCAAGGTTGTCAGCGAGCGGACATGTGGCTGACCGGTGCAGTGGACAGACAGGTGGATGAGGCGCAGTATTCTTTACGCAGGAAATCTTACTCCATAATTTCCTGACTATTTTTTCGGGGGAAACCAAATTATGTAAAATTGCTGTTATGATTTATCCTGAACCGAACCTCCCCATCGCCTTTTGGGCGCATTGACAACACCCGTGGCATCCCGGGAGCGCCATTATTATTGAAATGCGCGCTGGTTCCCAGAGATAAAAGAAAAGTTTACCTCATGCAGCTCAGTTTTTCATCTTTTCGGGAAAGCATGCAGGGATAAACGCAGGCTTGGTTCTTATGGGAGGCTAACTGCTTTAGAAACCTGTTGCCATTATTACTCGCAATACAGTTTATTTCCAATCATCCAATGCTATGGCATGAGCTGCAATGAATGAAATTATACACAACTATTGTTAAAGCATTGGAAGGCAAAACTACTATTGGAGTTTGAGCAATGCAGGGGAATTTCCCCTGATGAAGTCAATAATTAAATTCTGCTGAGTTTAAAACAATGTGCATTGAACATGTATTATACTCAATACGCAAAAAAAGACATTTTTGCTTCAAATACTTTTTGTAATTGGTAAATTTATTTCTTCTGAATTATTTTTTATAATTTCAAAAATTAAATGAACTTTAAAAAAGCGTTAAGCGGTTATCGAAAACGGATTTTTTCCTCTCAATGAGCCTCCAAAGATGCTGCATAACTTTTGTTTTCAAGTTTAATTTTGTATACAGTGTAAATAAAAGCAGCATTTTCAAATTTCACTGTATGTAAAATAACTCAGATTGTATTAGAAAAAAATTCTAGTGGAAATAAATGAAGCAATTATAATAAGTTTTTAAAGCAAACATTTGTAACTTATATTCATGGTGGGCATCCTTTTGGGCTGGCTTAATCAATCATTCGAATTTCATTTAGCAAAATTAGCTAGTGGTGTCATTTTTCTTTATCATTCGCTCTGTTTTGACTGTGTGAAAATGTCCCAGTGTTTCACACACTTAAGCATGTTATACACTATAAATGTTTAAAAGTTTCGATAAGAATTAGAGTACACCTTAACAGCATAAAAAAGATTTAAATAAAGCTTGCATATAACTTTCTTGATTGATCGACATGAAGCTGCACTGCAATACAATGCTTTCTATTTCTGAAGGCCAAGTCAATGTTGGCCTTCTTGGAAAATGCAGATTAATTGCAGTATCACGATTTGCGTTTTGAACGATGCATTTAGTCGCGGATAGGCATTTCCGGTTTGCGATCCGATGAGCCTTCTGGACAGGATATTTTTATTTCTTCAGCGATTTCTTTGAATCTGCCATGTTGTCTTCACAATCCATGCAAGGATTTTTAAACGAGTAGAAAACGATTAGCTAGAATTTCCTGCAGGAGAGGATTTTAGGAATACGTTTGAAACTCCGTCTCGTATCGTGTGTAAGCTTCCTTTATTTCGAAAGTTGCTCAAGTTTCTTACAATAAGGGGTTGACCACTATGATTGAGAGGTTGCAATGGATGCCCCCTTTTTGAAAATTATCTCTCGAGAGGATTCTCGGAATAGCTTATTTTGCAAGAATGGAACTATGCGAACTTATTTTTTCAACAATTTTCTCTGCAAAACTGCAAAATATTGTAACCAAAAATGGACCATTTGAGTGGCACAGAAAACTTTACTTCCTACTTAAATGCAATGATCAGTGCAGTTGTTGCCACCTAAATTTGTCCTCGAAAGACCCAAGTGCACGTTAAGCCCGCTTTCTGTGCAGTTTAAAAATAGATATTTCATTGTTCCACTTGAAAATCAAGGGAAAGGGTCCCTGTCCCTCCATGATCCTTGACCGTTGGTCTTGTCAATCACTTCCTTTAGCTTGTGTACATGTACACTGCAGGCTGTAGCCTACAGTGTACACTGAAAATCACAGATTATTTCAATTTGGGGTCGTGAATAAGCTACCGTCCGTAGGTCGTTAAAACGCAAATTTATTTTACATTTCTCGCGCTTCACTATATTTCAAATTACCAGTAAATTATATATAGGCCTACGTTTTTTTTACGAGCTAACACATTTAAGACGAGCTTATTTGACTATTTTGATGGGCAAATGGTTCTTTGAGCGTAAAAGATTTAATAATAATGCAAATCCAAAGTATTATATTTAGTATTTAATTTTAATGGATAATTTAGGGAAAATGAGACATTTTTGTTTTCACACGTTCAATTTAGTTGTACAGTGAATGTTCTAAAACTAACTTGAAATTTGTAATTGGAAGAGAATTCCAGCGTTTATAATGACCTACAATAAATAAGAACAATGGATCCGAATAGGCTTGGTATTCCAAGCGGATTAAGAATGTATAAAGTTCTACCTCCTCGGTGCTTTCGTTTATAGATTCCTTCCACAAAATTAAAATTTCCAGATAAAGTAAATTTTTAGTAAAAATCCATGTATTAATTGAGCCTCCTGCTTTGTTCGCAAATTGGAAACGTATCCCATTTGGTACTCTTTGATCATTTGGGTAACGCTCTACAATAATAATAGGAAAGTTTTCTGGGATGTTATTTTTGTATTAAAAATAATTTTGAAACCTTTTTGTTTTACAAAAAATTATGCTAGCAGCTTCAATCGCTTTAAGTTTTTGAGCGCACTATAGTTTAATATTCTTTGAACTTGACAGAAAATACAGATTGGACATATCTAACACGTTCATTAGCCAAACATAGAGGAAAGTACACTTTTTAGATACATTTGAATTTTACAATATAAAGTTTGTCTAATATCGCAAAAACATTGCTCTAAAAAGTTAAAGAGAATGGAGTTTCCAAAAAAAATTAAACAAGGTTCCTAAATCATTTTTTTATATGCAAAAATAACCTTCCAGATAACATTTATTATTTAATAAAATTTAACAACAAATTATTCCAAACAACTTCCAAGCAACTTTCGGGATAAAATGTTCAATAAATTTGCATTTATTAAAAATGTTGTTCGGGAAGTTGTTTTTGCATAACCACTTTTTATTTACTCTGGAAGCTCCAATGGCTACGTTTTGAAGGCAATTTTTGAATATGCTATACTTGAACAAATGTATGGCGTTGATTAGCTAAACAGGTGATTTTATTAATTCCATATTTTTATGGATATTTTCCAGCTACAGTTCCAGTTTCATAATTGAAAAGTTCACTAATATCGCACAGATATCAAAACACTGCATATCGTAGCCCTAATCGCTGCAATTGCAAAAAAATTTCTTTTTTGTTTCGTCCTTTCATATGAAAGTTATTGCCGATGTGGGCTTTATGTTCGCCCCTGGTCCGTGCTAGTCGCACGCCAGGTCCGCAACCACGTGACCGGCGCGAATCCAGTTCGTGAAAAGCCCCATTGTGATGCTCCGCATTCGGAATTCGAGTGTTTATTCTCGAGGAGGTTAGCTTTTGGCACTGGCCTTCTGGCGGGGCCTGGGTACCCGCGAAAACGGGGTCTTCCTCCCATTGGCAGTTTTGAACGGTGCGTCCTGCCCATTGGCCGACGCTGGGCGAATAGGGGCGATCGGGCGGATCACGTGGCGCCGCTTCCGGCCAATGGGAAGCCAGCAGCTGGCGCGCGTGACGCACTGTGGATCGTCCGAAAGCCGCCCTGGGTGCTCATGTCCTCGGCCGATGGCACGCAGCCCTTCTTCGGTCATCCAGTGGACCAGCACGGGGAGTAGGTAGCGCCGTTGCAGCCAGGGAGAGGACAGAGGAGAGTTTGTCCAGCAGGAGGAAGAAGGTTTATGCGCTAGTCGACCAACAACGCCAGGGGGGGAGTACTACACCGAGAGTCCCCCGCTCCTTCGTCGTGCCACCATAGGACTTGCCAGGAACCAGCATGGCCTCAGGTGAATACGGTTTTCCTTCACTTTCTTATCACGAAGGTCTGGACGCTGGGGCTTGGCCGAAACAATGAGAGGCGATGACGGACACCCGAGTCGGAATCCGACGTCAGGGTTCGTGCGCTTGTCGCGCTCTGACGGCTCCGGAAATGCCGTGCGAGTCTGCGGTTTTTTTGCTCAAGTCGCCCACACCCGCTACCTTCTCGCCCGTGAATCACGGACTCGACCTTGCCGGAGATCGTTTCTGGAAACAGACGGAATTTTTTTCGCTCTGTTTCGCCGAAAATTCTTCGCCACGTGCGTTCGCTCGCGGCCCGCTAAGCCTTTTCTTTTGTCAATCGAGTTTGGGGGAGTGGTGGTGGGGTCACCAGTCGAGCACCAGTTCAACTTAGTTCACTACTGTCAGCATGGTAGGGGTGTAATCCATCAACCCTTGTTAATTTTTAAATGTATTAAACGGTCACTCTTGGGCTTGGGGTTGTCCTTTGGAAGAGAATTCCTACGCCTAATGGCATGCAAGAAATGGGACTGATAATCAACTATTACCCATACGGATCACTGTGGATAATGTGTAAATGACTATTACTAGGTTCTTTACTTTCTGAGAATGACATTAATATTAATGATTGATGTGATGTGATAAGGTAAAGACCCATCAAGACCAGGTACAAGCATTGGGGTGATTATGGGGTGACATTGTACATATGTCATATTTCCCCAGAAAATCGTGTAAGGTAAAAGCAAACTTTACACGATCATTATTTGCTGACGTCAGTACCTTCTGAAAATAGCATTACTAATGATCGTGTAAGGTTAACTGAGGTGGAGTGATTTTCAATTGTGATGTGAATGGTGTAGGGCTGACAAGTTATGATTGTTGGTATATAATAAGAGTATTAATGTTGTCCTTAGCCTCCACTCAACTCTGTCCTAGACCCAAGCCTCACCTCAAGCGCACATGGCATAGCCACGTGTTGTAAACATTGATGTTGATTATCCCCAACAGTAGTCTTAATTTGTGATTAACATTCTAAAATTGAGTAGCAAGCAGCAAAGGTTTGGCAGGTCTTAATATCTGAAACATCAAAAATACTCCAGTAGGCCTAACACAAGTTTGATGGCAAACTTCACTGCATGGTTCCAAAGACTTATGCAGCAAGTCTTGAAAAAACAAACTCTTTGATTCCTGGTCAGAGGAGAGTCTGGTATCACTGCTTGAGTCGGGTGTCGAGGCTTTATATAGTTAAACCTCGACTTCCGACGAGCATAGGCAGCAATGAGTTTGATTTTCAGGATTGAGTCTAGGCACAAGTTGAGGCGTGAGTCGACTCTCCACTATGCTTTGACCCTAATGAATTTGTAAGTGATGATGAACCTAATACACGATTTGTGGTAACAGAATTCTTGTATTTTTTGTTCTGACATGCAGACATTGCAATTTAATGAATGCTCAGCTATGAGCCTTCCCCACTGGACCATGACCGAGACTAAACCAAAAGCGAGTTGGCCAACATAGTGAAAAAAGTTGTGAAGCTCTGGGCTAATATTTAAAATTTCTAGTTTAAATGCTTTAGTTTTACGTTAGTTTTTTTGATTTCAATGATTTATCGAAATCAACCCCAGCCGATTGATATACAATTTCTCATTAGTCCAACCTTGTCTTGAATATTTCTGTGCGATTTGGAATTCTTACAGGGTAGATCGAGTATGTGCAGGAAGTGAAATGGTGCTGTGAAGTGCTGCTAGATTCGTCACTGGTAAATACCAGCGTGACGCTGGCGTTTCCTGTCTTATTTTTTTGCATGTCATTTGATGCTGGAATTCTCTCCTATGCTACAAGTAATTCAAATTTGCAATTATGTTGGTGTCTACAGTAATCTGTTTAATCCAATGAATTGTATTGGGTTGATATTGAGCTGACAAACTTAATAAAAAAGTATTTGGTCATGATGATTTCCCGTAAAAGAGCGAAAACAACGCTAGATTACAAGCTAGGTGTTCCTTAAAAGTTGTTTCATCCATTAAATACTTGGGAATCACCATCACGGACAATATGCTCTGGGATACACACATAAGTAAAATTACTGGTGTGGCAAACAAGTGCCGTAGATTTGTACAAGGAATTTTTCGAAATAGTCCTCCAAAAGTTAAAAGAAACTGGATATTTATCATTAGTCCGACCTCTAGTAGAGTACAGCTGCCCAATTTGAAATCCTTATAGGGATGGTTGGAAGCAGGAGCTAGAAATGGTGCAGTGTAGAGCTGCTAGATTTGTAACTGGTAAATACCAGTGAGATGAGAGCTTCATCCAAATGATCAAGAATCTACAATGGGAGACCTTGTGATCAAGATGGAAGGCTCAAAGCATGGGGCTCTTTAAAAATTTACCTTATCAGGTAATTATAATTTGGTAGAGGGAATCTTAAAACGTAACCACCGAGGTGGTAGAAACTGTCATTCCAGTCCACTTATGGAAGTCCGAGCACATTCGGATCTGTACTATTGGTCATTTTTCTTGAATGCTCTTCCAAAGGACAGCCTTAAGCTGCATGAAATTCAATTTTACAATGATGTTGGTATACACCCTATTGTAGTGGCAATCATCGAATAATATTGGGTTGATGGATTAACCTCTACATGAAGTATCCTTGCTGATAGTAGGCATTGGGTTGAATTAAATTGAACCTGATTTCTGTTTTCTACAAGTGTATTTTATCTGCTCACAATGTCCATGAGTTTGTCCTTTCGCCAGAGCCTAGTTTACATGAAGCCTGATGGCGTGCTAGTTTATAGGGCCAGTTACATGTACTGCACCGGCTGAGTGACTATCCATGCGAATTGGACAGAGCTGTTATTCCAGCAATTATAAATGAACATGTATTTTGTTTTACTGACTACCTAGCATACGCCACAGTCCTTCCCAAATCGGGAGTTTTTATAGGCACTACAATCAAATACATTGCATAATTGTGATCTCTTTCATGATGTAGTAGTCATAACAGTGGAGATATTTTCATTTTTGTCCAACTGCACCCATTGCATTATGGGCAACACGCTAATCTGTACCATTCTATCGTGTAAACAGATAGGTCAGTAACAATGAGCACATTCTCCTCCCATCTTGAAAAATAATGTGCAAGTTAGGCCAGCAGAAACCAACGAACAAAAGATCAGCAATGCCTATCTAGCTAAAAACATCAATGATGGTGTCTTTTTGTCCTTGGTGGATAGTTAGTCGAACTTAGTTCCAGAAGAGGAATGTCTAGTGCTGGTCTAGCTAGTTTTTGTCGTGCCTGTCACTATTACTAAAATCCAGGGTTAGTAAGGATTTAGAACAAAAGTTGAGATTTTTGTCCATCAGAAGTGTGACATCACTTTGCTAAGTTTCCTAACCAGTAGCAGATTAAGTTGAATGGAGCGTTTTGTCAGAAGGCAAACTGCATATGCGTCTGCAACAGTGGTGGGTAAACATTCTGGTATTTGTTTCACTTGACGAGCTCAGTTTTTGAGCAGTGATGATTTGTAACTACTAGCCCAGGAGTGGGCAACCTAGTTTTCAATGTATGGCGAATTAAAAGTAAAGTTACCACAACATGTAATTTTTGCTGAACCTCCTATAACCCTTCGTCATTAGCTACTTTTTTGGTACTGACATTAAATGGAATTCTGTAGGCGAAGATATTTCGAAAATAAGCTAAGAAACGCTGTAGGCAAATTTTCTAGGCCTGTCACAAATCATGCATAATAACATACATTCCTATACGAAGTTTGCATTTCAATAAAAATGTGTAGAAATAATAATTATTAAAGGAACGCCTTGGCGACATCTTATGAAAAATACGACAAAACTATGCTTACACAAAACGTAAATGTTAGTTTTTACACTTGTTCTAATATCCTAGAACATTTCCAGCTCCCATCGTTTTGTTCCCAGGCCCAGATACAATATACCACTGGTACCCACTCTTAATGTGATATGGATGTTGAAGAAAAAAATAACTAGACAGCATTATCTAGTTAATGATAATTTCTGAAATTTCCCCATATTTTATTATAAAAGTAAAGTATAATCCTGTAATAGCATGCCACATTTAAAGCTATTGTACATGTATGCCATAGTACGGTCAAGGTCTGATAGCATCGACTGTTCTTTCCTGTTTATCTGTCAAGAAAGCATATATGTTGTCATTGGCACCTAGGATTGTCATCTTGGTATCCACATCAGCTCCAACAAAACAGATATAATTGTGTTCTCTGGCTTCAACGTTCTTTGATCTCCGTCCCCTAACAATGTCGAAACGCCAAGGGACCTTAAGTGGCATCATAGATTAAAAAGGTTGACCAACACTGTTGTAATGTAAATAAATTATGGATATCCATCTTTATATGAATATTTTGGTACCCTATTTGTAAACTGCTGCTAATACTTTGTACTCTGTTGTGGAAAATCATGAAAGATACAATTGTAAACATATTAAGCAAATCATTTATTAGGTCTACATATGAACATGTACACAAGTTTCGTAATCATCTGCCAATATATTATGTATGGCGTTTCTACCAACAGTCCGAAATTTAGTAATTAGTTATCCAACATAATTTATCAACTTAGAGAACCATTTCGGTGGCATGTTATGATCAAAGCCAACTGGAATTTATGGAAAACATATGCGAGTTGATTCAGAAGTTTATTCAGGATGTGCTATTTGGATCAGTTCTTTTCAACTTTGCTCCTTAAATTGTTTCAACCATTGAACAGAAATGTAGATAATTTTAGTATTTCTAGTATACACACTAAAGGGCAATGTGAGCAGACGTACTTCCCTTATTTCCCTGAAGTCATGTCCCCCTGAAAGAATGTTTATTGCTTATACTAAATAAACATCCTATTTAATTTCACTTTTCGTAAATTTTTACTTTTCGTCATTTTTCAACCTTTCATTCCAGTCCACTTATGGTTCTCCGCACCCATTCTGATCCATGCTATTGGTGTTATTTTAAGCCAACAGGAATTTATGGAAAACATTTAAAATACGTTTGCTGAAACATTGGAAAATTGTATTTGCCTGAAAAGAAATTATTTGACAATGATGATGGTGCCCATCCTAATTCGGCGATAATTGCCGGATAAATTGGGTTAATGGATTACACTCTCCCCCACAAAATTGCATATCCTTGCTGACGGTAAGGCACTGAGTTAAATTTATGAGAAAAAAAAAATAGAATCAGTAGGTCTATGCTGATTTTTTGTGATTTCAAAGAAAAAATAAAAAAAATCGTGCCTCCTAAAGTTATAGTTCAAATTGAACTTTTATTACTAAGGTAACTTTGTCAAAGCGAGGGACTGCAGTATAGGTTTAAACTTGCACTAAACATTTACGATTATATCAAATCGAAAATTTAAAGATTAGTTAGCTTAGATAAAAACACTTTAAACATTAAGTCGTTTTACTGAAAATGCAGTAAAGGGTTATCTTTATACTGATTGTCTAGGTTTAACGTCAAATTTATATGCTTGATTCCCACTTTTATTCGAAACAGTCACATGGTATCTTATTTGTTGAGGCACTTCTGAAATGTATGTAAGAAAGAATCATTCGCTTTTGCTACTAAATAATGGATTAGTAAATGAAACAAACAGATGCAGTTTAAATGATTATAATGTCGATAGTTGTTCGGAGGAAGTCCGTGGTTTCATTACCAGGCCTATACGTCGGTCTGGTATGTGAGATATGGTGTATGTTGTATATATTTTTGCCGGATATTTTTCTTTTATATTCTACTTTGATTTCAATAAGGTTAAAAAGATTTGGGTAAGATATGTTGTATTCGATCTGATGGTTTCCATTTTGTGGGATTTTCAAACTTGTTCATCTTGATTTGTGTTCAAAGTGTTATGCTAGATTAAACAATGTTTAATTATCTATATAGTATTGAGAAAAAAAAAGGTTGCGCACTGCAGATAATTTGGCGTATGAATATTCATTGCATGCGTTGTATTATGGATATATTTATGCAATTTTAATAGATAGGCCTATGCTATACTGTGATCGAGCAAAAATGAAAAATGAAAACTTTATAGGCCTAGCAGAAATTTCTGTGATTGAACAGAAATTGAATGAATAGTGTTTCCCAATTTTTAGTTATCACTGGCAGGCTACTTATTTTATTTTTATTACTTCAATTCGTTGGAGCATTTTTCATTCCTTCTGTGACATAACAGTAAAAGCTTACTTTGGCATACTAGGGTACTGTACAACTATGTTTAGCTTCGGGTTTCCAGTTTCTCTTTTCGAATATGAAATATTGCTGCAGTAATTGTTTTATTAGTTTAGCTTTTCCCAGTTATCAATTTGGCTCTGTAAGATGAACAAGACAGCTTTGTTGTGCATCTATGTGCAGATTTAACGCATAAATCAGTTTGTTAAAACGTGTTCAGCAGCGCGACTGATAGGCCTATCCAATTTTAACTTAATTTTAAATGTTGTTGTTTCCGACTTTTGGGGGAAAATGAACGATGCGCCCTTAGTATGAAGCTCGGTGTTATGCTTAAAAATAGGCAGTTTTTCCATCGCTTGAGCTGGTACCCTCCGCTCACCCATCTCTGGTGAACAACGCAAATTCCCAAATTCCTTCAGCAATTTTCCCGACAAACTTGGAAGTCAGTATAGGGGTCAATCGAGGGCTTCAACGTCTACTTTCGTTTCGTTTTCCTTTGAATGGGACACGTCTGGTTTTTCCCTTTTTTGTCCTGTTTCGGTGCCCCCCCACTTTCCATTTTTGGACGAGTGGGTTGGGTCAGCGAGGCGACCATTGGCCAGCGCGATCGTCCGATATTAATGCAGTAATGTCCCAACTGAGAGAGAGCTTGCTAGAGGGGTAGGGGTGTTTCTATATTGCAGATTGTACATTACATACCCAAGAAGGTTCACGGGTCCAAAATGGCAGCTGCCAAATGGTCATGATGGTTCCATAAACAGCTGCTAGAATGTACTAAAAATATTAATCATGGAATTGAAAGTTTTGACATGTGCAATATGGAGTTTTATTTATTGAAATCAGCTTAAGCCCGACCCCACCAGGATACCCACTATTTAAAAAAACAATTTTACCGTGTAGAATTGTTGTCCTCTAGAGTCTGGGTTATTTTTATATACATGTAATTTCAAAAATGCCCCGTATTTTTGAAAACATTAATTTTTTATTCAAAAAATACTTGAAGGCCTATTTGTTATGAACAGACGGGTATTTTCAAACTATAAAAATAGCTCTTAACTTTTAGCAATTATAACAACTAGGCAATTTGAAGCAAAAATGTGAGTGATTTTATTGCATGTTGGGCATCCTTTTGGCACAGCCTTAATGCACTCATAAATACCCGTTATCGTGATTCTGTGCGGAGGTTACTGTAACTTTTTGTTCCATGAAATTTCGACGATATTTTAAAAAATTGCAGGATTTACGCCCAATAATAACAAAAATATTGCCCCTGAAAACCGAACCTATCGAAATCAATATTGACTTGGTCAGTTTGATATTCTTCTGATATGCGTGACTAGAAACTAAATTTGTTTAATCTTCCTTGTTGAACGGAGCTCGTGAGTAATTTGTCAAAATCATTGACAACCTTTATTCGAGTTCTTGTCGACAAGTTTTGAGATGCCAGTTTGAATCGAATAAATAATGGATCCCGTGATGGGTGTGCTTGTTGGTTTGATTGAAATACATAGGTCTACAAGTAGTATTCATAATTGAATGATATTGCCCGTTTTATCAGATAGCCTACATTCCGTATTTTTTGCGTGATATATTATAATTTATGGTCGGTGTAAAATACAAGTTTTCAGTGTGGGAAAGGCATGGATTTAAGATTGAATGTTGATTGTTGCGGCGTTTTAATTTTGGAAGGGGGGAGAAAAACCATAATTTTGTCTGTCCTAAAAGAGGGCCTAATCCTTGTTCGGTTGGGATGGTCAGTCAAGGGCACTGGCCCTTGAATGAGGGTGGGTAGGCCCGTGTCCATTCTTTGGCCAAAACCGACTGGGTGAGGGCTCGAGGCTAGTGTGCTGAGCTTGTGCTCAGAGAGGATGGCGATGGCGGTGATAAAAGGGAGAAGTTGAGAGGAGGGGTCATTAACGGACACATGGGAGGGGGTGTAAAGCAGCGGAATATAACGCGCCCCAAGGTCTCGTTGGCTGGATCTTGTTTTGGTCAAATCGCAAATGGCCTCGTGCTGATAAGGAATCTTTTCTAAGCTCAGCGACTTTTTTGTGGAAATTGGGGAAAGAAGGATTTGAGGCTTTCCTAATTTAGCGAAAAAATGTTGAACGTACATGCATTCCTTGGACGATGAATACGGCAATCTTCAGCCCACCTACGCTAGAAATGTATTTTTTTTTACAGGTGACACTAGTGACTAGTCTGACAATAATTAAAACCTATAACACAGCTGCTTACTGCACTTCTCATACGGATCTAAGCTTATTTATTTATCTTTAAACATTGTTTACCAAAGAAACTGTCGCGAGATTTAGCGTCCAAGCATACAGTATGGTAGCCTATTATTTTACAATGAATTTGTAGTCTTCAACTATTGTTTCGAAAAAATGTTTAGCGAGATCCTTCTAAAATATTTTAGGGTTCTACAAGCTGCAACAACTATTCATAAGGCGCATAAAAGAAATTCTATTCAAAGCAGAAATACTCGAAGTCAGGTTTTTGTGAGGGTTACTCCTTTTTTTAGAATAATTCAAAATACCACGTGAAATAAAGCGACGTCCAATTTCACGCATTTGTGAAATTGTTCCAAATAGGCCTAGCCTCTGTCCTTTTTCAACAAATGGATAAGCTGACTTAATCTGAAGTAAAATGCTTTCATGAAACGTTTTGGAATACTTAAATTAGATAAGAATTACAGTTCTGCTTGGATCAATTTTGACTTTCTTTTTAATTTCACCGATGTTGAAGCCTTTCATACTGCATTTCACGATGATTTCGCATATTCAAACAAAAAAATGGCACAATTCAAAATGTTTTAGCGCATCTCTGCATACCAGTGAAGCGCCTTCGCTCATTTCGAATTCAGTTATTTTCTCAGCATACCGATCCCTAAATAAGGAAGCAAATAGTAACTTTATCAGCAGACGATGGGAACCCAAATTTAGCTTTTGTTTCGTAAATGTCAAGCCGAAGCCCGTTATGACGATTCCAACCTTGTCCATAATTAACTCAACGCTTTAGCGTAAATGCATTGTGTCGGCTAGTCTGGGCTTAAGCTTAAATTAGTCTTAGACCTATTTTTTCTATATATTCTAACCATGGAAAATTCCAGGCTCATGTATGTCCTATTTAGGGAATAACTTTCAGAGTTCCTTCTTACATGTATATGCCAGCGCTGTCATATAATGTAAATGCGTCTTAGTCCTTAGCGTGACGTCACCTTACAATCAGATTCTTGAACTGTTTTGTTTTTTTGTAACGTGATGCTCAGACAGCATTTTTGTATAACCGAAATTCATCTACAAATATACCATTAATGAATTAGCTGTATATATGGGCTATACAGTGAAAGTATTTGATTTCTAAAAATTCGTGGGAACCTTGTGAAGAGAAATGTCGTCTAAAATTGATAATTTTTCGAAACTTTGTGCCTACGGAATTCATTTTGCATAAAAATGTGGAACTCATGGCTTAGGTTGTTTTAATATGGGTCTATTTTCGTCTGCAGCTTTCTATTAATTTTCTTCAGCAAGTATACTTGTTCAGAAATAATAGCTAATTTTCTTAATTTCTGATTGCTTGTTATTACAAAATTTTCGCAAACGCCTTTTCCCCCCTTTACTTATTAATTTAAGAGATTTCATAAATAGACAAACTATTCAAAAAAGATCTTTCGTAAATTCATTTTTACAATTTTCAAGCATTTCTTCATCAAATTGTTGTGAAGTCAGAAATTGGTGAAAATCCATAATAAGCTCTAGTTACCATGTCTACTTGCAAATTTGAGGCCTCGATTGGCAACATTCACTCTTGCATATCAAATGCACACGCCGCATAATTAAAACTACATTATATTCTAGCTATAAAAGCTCTAATGGTGATATTAAATGTTCTTTGATTTCGTCCTATGAGTTTTAACAAACTCTTTACTCCTATATTTGTTGGAAAATAATCCTATATTTTATGATAAATAGCTGAGATACATGCACATAATTAATTGATATACAGTGCATGTGCAGAGCTTTTGAAACCCGTTTCATCAATGAATTGACTTAATGATGTTTTGATCCGTCCATTCGTAGCAATTATCTTTGAAAGATGCTCGTGCCATCGTTGTTTTGTTTCCGCCCTTTGACATTGTTTCCTCGTTTTCCTGGCCCTTAATTCTTTCATTTTTTGTCGTATTTTCCTTCCTGACTTTTTCGCTCTTGCCACTTAAAATGCATTCACGCTACGAGTATATTGTCGTGGCCTTTGCCAAAATTTCCCCATTCAGCGCCATCTTAAAATTCAATTCAGTTGTCCGTGTAAACAAATCTGCTGCCAATGACAGCTTTTTACATGATAAAAAGAGCAAGTCCTGAAAAGGCCCCCCCCACAATAAAGAATGAATGACATCAGCAGTAGTTTGTGGGGGCAACTGGAAGCTGCGTGTTTTTTTTTTTTTTTTTTTTCAAGCATCTTCAAATCAACACCACCCTATTCATTAAAAGTGGCAGCAATTGCCGACCTTACGTGGTACGCGAGCCAGCAATTTTTCTTCCTTTTCACAAAAGGTCAGTTTTTTTGTCGCTTCATTTCAGTATTACCTCATCCCTCTTTGGGAGGAGCCTTCAAAGCTTCGTCCAATGCAAATAAAGCGTACTTTTTTTTAAATGTGGTTGTTTGCGCTTTTCATCTCATTATTTTCGTGTTTATAATTTGCGAATTAAATTGGCGACCTTGATTTTGCGGTATCTGTTCATATAGTCAGCGCCCCCTGTTTTGTACCACCAAAGTGTTCGCTTTACTGTGGGCGTGTAGCCTGTAAGTTAGCTACTCGTGGTACTTAACGAATGTGCGCTAAGTGTTACGCTAATTACTAGTCAAAGTTTAAAAATGTTTATACGCTTCGCAGAAATCTTTAGTACGCTGTTTAGAAAATGTAGGTTTTTTTTATCCCCAATTTCGTTTTAAGGATAATTCGGTTAATTAACCTGATTGTCTGTTGATAGCTCGTGAAATCAAATGAAAGCAATCGGGCCATGAACACAGAAAGAAAGTTTTCAATAGGATTGAAATTTGTGTGATACTGAGAATTTTGATTACACGATTAAATAAATAATTTTGACGAAAAGTAATTTTGAAAACTAATGATTTTGATTTATTTTCCGTTCAAATAATTGAATTAAATAAATCCCACATGCTTAGGCTCAACTGTGTAGCCACAGTGGATTTTGGCTTTATTTTGAGCTTCAGAACAAAAAGATTTTTCACATATGGTAGACGGAAGTTTAAGGTTGCTATGGGATGAAAATGATATGCCCTATACCATGGGTTGGACGACCTTGTTTTCAATGTAGCCACATGTGTGGCGAATTACATACAAAATTCGCCACACCATGTATTTTTATTTGAGGGGGTGAGGTCGTCTATTAACCCTTTGGGATAATCTACATGCACTTCTGTCTGCATTCGAGTTGATGACAGCGTTTTCTGTATTTTCTGGACTTTTTTAAAATTGATATTTATATGATAGGAATGATATGGTATTGATAGCAAATAGGAAAAAAATAGGATTATCAAGGAAACCAATTATTGCACACTGAAATACGTTATCAAATGTACATGTATTAGCAAAGTATATATATAATGTAGGCCTACTAAGGTATATTGTTATTCATTGACGCATTAAATTACAAGACAATACACTTAAAATATGGTGGTTGGTGAAAATAAAAACACATTTAATTTTTTTCCCTGCAAGTTCATGGACCCCAGGTTGAGAACCCCTATTCTACATACACTAAGGAATCTATCGCTCGTACCATCTAGTCCTTCCTTAAAATTATCGATTACTTTTACGCTTTCTCGTGCTATTCCCGTTTCGAGGTTAATTTTAACAACGAAACCTGTGGTCTTTTGAGAATGCTGACGATTCGCCTTGAGAAGATTAGGTCTACCCCTATATTTAAAGGATCGGTGGGAAGGAGGGCCAATGCGTTTCCACTCTTCCTATTGACCCATTTTTTGGGGTTTGGCACGTAGTAATTATCCTACGTACGTGGGGTATATGAAAAATTCTTCCTTCCGAGGACTTGCTGACCATAAGGCGATGAGTTTTACTGCCAGTTGGACATCTCCTTAATTTTCATGTCTTTGCTAGGTTCACCTGGGGGAAGCGGTCGGAGAAGAGGGAGGTGCAAATGGTTCAACGTTGCCAAAGGTTGGGGCTTCATCACTCCTGACGATGGGAGTCAAGATGTCTTCGTTCATCAGGTAAGGAAATAATCGCCCATTAATTGTATTGCTAAATGCTGCTTAATCGTAGATTGCGCTCCTCCCGCTCGTTCGTGCGCGCTGCAATTACGGTCCGGAAATTGACGATCAATTACGTCCACCTGTTAACAGTATAAATACGTCATGGACGATTAGCGGTTTTTTATATATTTTTTTTGGATGTTTTCATCCGAGTCGCATCTGATGTGAATAAGTTGAGCACGTCTTGGTATTTCACTTCCTAGTTTCCAGATGCTGGATGTGGGAAGAGGTGTTTGCGAAATTGGCCGTGTCCCCATTGCTACCGTCTTCTAGGAGCGCCATGCCTTTTTCTTATTATTTTTTGGCACTAGGCACTTTTATGTTCTGTATTGTCGCACTTTGTCTAGCATCGAGCATTGTACTAGCATCGAGATTTGCCAGGCAATTGAGCAAAGAGTGATCAAGCTGCTTGCTTAGGTATGATGCTTTATTTGCTAAATTCTTGAGTTAGCATGGTTAGCATGGCTTAGACTTATTGGTTAGTTTTACATTAGTTAACTTTTATGGTAAATGATCGAAGGCGTTTGCTATTACTTATATTGCAAATTGAATAGAAAATTCCGAGAAATTCGACTCTTATACTGAATTGAACCTTGCTTTATTAGGAGGGGAAATGTAACTCAAAAACGAAATTTTCACGTTTAAAAAAATTGTAAAATATCAGAAATTAACAAACTAAAGAATGTTAATATTCATGTGGACATATTGTTTCAGCAAATCTGCAAAGAAACCATTTATTGTGTTTGAATGTGCTTTGATGCAAAAGAAGCCGTTTCTCACAATAAAATACGTTTCATTGAATACATTCATATGAGTTAAAAAATACCCCACATGAATTTGAAGAGTGAAACAAAGGGCAAATAACTTGAAAACGTATACCGGGTACAAATGAAATGTTACCAAAGATTAGACATGAAAAAATACTTTAAATACTGCCTATTGAAATTTCCAAAAATGCAAGACCTGGGGTCATTTTTGACCCCAGGGTTAAGAAGACTTTTTTCCATAATAATGCTTGCTTCAATAAATACACGTGGCTTCAGAGAGTGTATTTTGCAGAAGGTTAAAAGAAACGGAACGTTTTTCTGATTTAGCACTAAATTTTCCAGATCATTCCACAAACTCAATTTATGACATTTTCAGCTTGTTGAATCCAATATCCGATTCGAAGGTGTAGGTCCTATCTTTCTTATTCCAAAAAAATTCTTTTGTGAGCAGATCCGGTACTCAGAAAAATGGGTTAAATAAAGTAAGCTTAAAGAGGGAAAGTTTCAGTTGGGGAAATGCGGTCTATTTTTGTCTGCAATTTCACTCGGGGGCGAGGAGGGCCCCTTTTTGTCAGTTTCTTCTTTTGAGCTGGACACGATGGCGTTGAGGGTCACTCATGACCCTAGTTTTCAATAGAAGACCACATCCTTGTAGCATTTTTTCCCTTCAAGGCTTTTCCACCTATAGGGGCTGCACCCATAAGCGCCATAAAACAGACCTCTGCGTGGTATAGAAGCATTTATGTACCGTTTCCTGTATATCCGGTCCGAAATGTCGATGAAAACTGAAGTAGATTAGATTGATTGAAATGCGTACGGTACTGTAGATAACTTGTGCATGTTGTAAGCTTTGGCAGTGAAATGCTTGCTACTACTGTTACAATTTTATTATACGTAGGCCTATAGTGCCAAACCAAAGACTTTCACACTCATGAGACGAAGTCGCTCAAATTGTAATCGTGTATAGGCCTACAATGTGCATGCACATACTGAGTGTTTTCGCTTCTCAACTTCACATGTTATTTTCATTGAATAGTAAAACCTTTGCAAAATACTCAGGCTTTTATAAAGTAAATGAATTTGTAGAAGTTACTTCCCTTTCTTACCAGTTAAAATATTTAACTACTTTCGACACATGTTTGTGTGAAAATCTGAACACTTCATTGCAGCCTATTCTTTGCATTGCAAGCTTTTTCTGAACAGAACACTGATTCTAACAAAATTACACATTTTTGCTTCAAATACTTATTATATTTACACAATTTATTTCTTCCCCGTGTAAAATTGGCTGTCTACTAGGGTCTTGTAATTTTTTTGTATAAAATTTTGAAATTGTCCCGTTTACTTATCCTGTTGAGAAGACTAATGGACAAGTGAAACTGAATACGAAATTGAATTTAGGTATGTAGGCTTAATTGTCCGTTGCAACAGCACAAAAGAAAATGCGCTTTTTAACAGTTTGATGTTGAATTTTCAATGTTTTTTGAGCGCTGCTTTTCGACCTCCTCCCGTTCCTCGGACCCCTTGACCAAGTGCGAGGAATTCTTACGCATTTTGCCGACGCCTCATGTGTTTATCCGTAAATTAAACTTCCATTTGTAAATAAATAGGGAAGCAGTACCGTAGTTAATTGACGGAATGGCTCTGGTGTCATCCAAACATTTGGGATATTCTGCAGTTGAGAACGAATCAGGTGAAAGGTTAACCACCCAAGGAGTCCGTTCTAGCATGTGTTTGGCATTCGAGCTTGCCAATTGCCATGGCCGAAATTTCCAAATGACCTACTTCACCCGATTGAAGAAGGGTCATGGCTGTGTAAATGCAGGAAAAAACCGCGCTAATGATTTTATTGCCCTCATCTTTTTTCTTATGGTTCGCATGTTTTTTTTCTGTGCAAATGACACCCATACTTCTGGCCTTTGTCTTACTTTTTTCTCATCCGTCTCTGCCCCAGGAACTCCAGGGTGTTTTTTTTTTGGTCGCAGAATTTGGTTTGTTAAGTTTATCCGGCCACTTTTTTCTAGGACCAAATGTATATAATAAGTTCTCCTCTCACGAGTCTGTGTTTTTTGGGGACTGTCGCCAGGTTTTTATTACGGCCAACCTTCTCTATTTTGGCAATGCATTGTAAGGGTATGTTTGAAATCGAGCAAAAAATAATGGGTACCCTAGACATGTATCTATTTTTTAAAGCCCCAAAATATTATAAAAAAACATTTTTGCGTTGTTTGGTTCGCGCACGATAGGCCTTTATATCCAGGCTTGTGAGAACGATTTTTTTTGTTTCGTTTGGTCCTCCCGGATATCCTGGGTCGTGACAAAAAACAGACCGAACCCTCATGATGACCGTCCACTTAGTAACGATTCATAACTATTTTTTCACAACTTCGAAAAGCTCTGCGAATGATTCAAAAGAATACCCAGGATATGTTTTACAGGCTCTAAACTTATCCTGCAAGTGCAACATGTAATTTCGTACAACCTACTCTTGGTTAAAATATTTACCATGGGTAACGTCGTGATGGAAACGATAAAACAGGAGATTATTATTTATGTAACAGTAATAGGTAATAGGTTCCAGAAATCCCTTCGAGAGTTCTCTAAATTTTCTTAAAAGTTTGAACCTGTATGCTATAGCAATACTTACAGTAATTTTTTCATGCTACTACAAACTTTTGTTTCCTGGCCAGTTAGCAGACGCCAATTTATGAACAGCAATTAAAGAAATTCCTTAATTTTACCGAATTGCAACGTTAATTTCAAGCCAGATTGACTAATCAAAAACATGACAGTAGTACAGATCTAATTATGAATAAACGAATTTTTTGACAAGATCCAAACTATACATCTGGGAACCGCAATTGTCCTGGTTCGCGCGCTGCATTATGGGCGACTGCTAAGGCTGTACTAGCATGGTGCCATGTGAACACCAGAGGTTAGTACTGCAGTTCTGCAGGGGTTCGTCTGCTACTGCTTGCCAGCAGCTGACTCCGTGTAATACTGACAGTAATACTTATCCTGTAGTCACAAAAATTATGATGCATTACGTTAACCATACCTTTCATAGACGATTTTATCCAACGCGTTATCAACATTATAATAAACAAACCATACATGTATGTGAAGAATTAGTTAGATGCATCTGTATTAGACTAAGAATTGACAATGCCTGCCATCAAAGGTCAATAGCGGAGTACATTTTATGCATGCATTTAGAAATGTTTTGCAAGTGAGAGCAATTTGGAAGGGTCAAATGAATCCAAGTAGCAAAAGACGAATTTACGTGTGCATTTAATATGCCACCCCCAAAGACTTAACCTCGGGCCCAAGTATTACAAGGTTAAATGAGTCTGTGTATCGCGCTCGTAAAGTTAATTCAAACAATCTCATTCATTTACTATCAAAATAATTGCAGAAACGAAATGACTACCTCAGCATAACGTAGATTGCTGTCAAACAAGTGCATTAAATTAAGTCATTTACCTTTGTAATCGATTGATTTATGACGTTTCAAGTTACTCACAGAGTAAACAAGCGCTGTTGTAATAGCTGGTTGTTAATTATAAGTTAATACAGAACCGATGAACTTATAAAATGGAAAAAAAAGCCAATGCTGTAATAAGCTACCTATACCCTAAAAATTAAAGGCATTGATTAGAGATCATGTTACAGTATACTGAACTGGTCATTATTTTTGTTCAGTAAATCCAATTTGTCAACTTCAGTATATTGGTTATCTGTTACTTGAAACCAATGCAGTTTCAGACAGTGGCATCAGCTATATAATGTAGCTTCTTTTTAAAGCCCGTTTGTTATATCGATTAATTTGCCGATTGAAACACTGGTTCGTTATACATGCGATTCGTGGAAGCCACTATGGATATAGTGGTCATTGCTAAGAGGAGGGAGAGAATTAGGAGAATTTATCATCGATTAAATGACCAATGTGGATTTCATATTTTTTATTAGAAACCATAAGCTATAAAGCAGCCGGAAAATTGGTTTTTGAAGTATGCGCCCCAACATGTATGCTCTGTTTCATAGTAATAAATTTTAAAAGATATGACTTCGCCTCGTAGACATCGATGCTATTTCGAGACCTGCTTTTCCTACACGATTTTAATCTAGCCCTAGTAACCTAGCTACACATCAAAATGAAAATGTGAAGGTCTATAGGCATTGATGTACTTTGCATGCGCATATGTAATGTGTACATTCGTGAAATGTCTATCATATTGTAACTGCCAATTAAAGTTAATTCGTCGTTGCCTTCCTTATAACAGAATTTTACTTTTTAACAGAACCTCGTAGTATGATTTAGGACCCAAGTAAAAAAAAGGCTTTGACCATAGGCTGTATTATTGCTGGTCTAGTTCATCTAGCCAAGTTTTAAATTAGTCCAAAATTTAAGAGGGTGAATGAATGAAAATAGTCATTTCCCAGGTTAGTCCAATTGCTCAGTATTCGATTCCGAAGGTTTCAGTATAATAATACCATTGTTTGTAATTATAAACTTTAATAGCAGAAAGGTGGATCATATTTTTTAATTATTTTTAGTAAACGTATTTGGCACGTATTTAATTTTTAGATTTGGTTCTTTTTCAAAATCTGTGTCATGTAGTCTAGACATGAAGCTATTTCTTCCGTACACCATGTTCGGTTTGGCATATTTTTGGATTAAATACCTCAATGATTTTTCAAGCTTGTCGTGACTTTTCAGTGCCTCCTGGCATAACAAAAATAAACACTTTTTTTAAATTCCCAGATGAATTTTCCTTTAGCATTTCTGTTTTGGCATGCATCGTTTTTATTATGGCCCAATTTGCGGAGGCCCAACGCTTTTTTTATTTCTCGCGAAAGTTTTTCATTATTTTGAGACCCTAGGGGAACGGTTTTGTTATTTTTGTTTAGCGTATAACTTCATTACAATTAATTTACAGCAGTGGTTCTTGAGTGGCGTCTTTCGTAGTTTTTAATGCGCCTACTTCCCCTCCATCTTTTCTTTCGCTGAAAGCAGTTTTTTATTGGATTTTTATTTATTTAATTTGACTGATGTGTTGAGCGATTTTTTTTGTGCGGAAAAAATGGTTCTGTCCTCGAGAAAACCCCCGGACAAACCTAAATGTTATTAATATAAGCTGTATACTTAAGTAAACGCGTTTATAACGAGCCATCAACAATTAGGGCTGGTGAGGCCTAAAGATATGTGATTAATAATGGTTTTTGGGGAGCTTGTAGATGAAATGCGTGCTTTTTGTTGGTATTTAACTCCCATTGTAAAAAGAAAGGAGGAGATTCAAAAATTGATTATTCTACTTTGCCTCGGCCAATAAGAGAGCGGCGAGCATCTCCAATATTATAATCACGTTGACATCATAAATGGCATGCCCTGCAGCGCTGTTGAATTTTAATAAAACTCCTAATTTTATTCGGACAAATCCATTGGAAGGGCATGGCGATGGCTTAGTGGAGAAAAATCGATTTTGCTGAATAATAGGCTACTTTTATCTCTTTGTACTAAATATAAACGGTTCAATTTTGCAAGACTTCAGTAAAACACGTCACCGAACGACGTTTTTTTTAGCAAAATAAACCTTTTAGATGTAGCCTTAATGCCTATGTAATTTGATGAAGCACATATTCGAATGTTTTATACATAGCCTATAAATATGTATAAAACATTCAAATATACCCCCATATACCATACCCGAATATACCATGATAAATTTATCAACCATTGTATATTTAATGTCATTTACTTCCATAGGGCCTGTTGTACGATGTCCATTTTAAATTCCATGTATACACTTTAAAAAAGTAGAAGGCATATCTGTCAAATTGAAAAATAATGGCAAACACATTGCACCCTGATAAATAGAAGAATTTTAAAATCGAATATGCTCTTTTTATTTTAAGTAGATACTCTATTAACAGTTTTTAATGTTCTGCTTTAAATAAATGTTTTCATATTAATTTCAAAGAAAATGTTATTCTATAGAAGTGAGTCTCGCTCATAAATTCACAGTAAAAAAAAGAACGACGATTTCCGGTTGTAAGGCTAATTCTATATAAATGGAATAATAATCAATTTCGGCACCATTTTAAACAAGAAAATTGACGCTTTAGACTGGTTTAAGAATTTGATTACTATCGGGAAACTGCCTGTTTCTGTTTAGTGACCGTATAAATAAACTGGTTTAAGAAGCAACTTTTCCTTATTAATATTATTATTAATGATGTTTATTATTGGAGAAACGCCCGAAATTAAAACCAAAGTGAGAAATAGGCTTATAAATTAAACATTTTGCGAAATTCCATTTGGTTTTCATTGCTTTAATGACCGATTAAGGATAGATTATAATACAATGTATAATGTCTCAATCCAATTCATGCTCAACCTAATGTAAGGTTTTATCGTATGCAAATTCCTCCTAGTCGAAAATATAGGCCTTTACAGTTTTAGGCCTTTTATTGAGATTCAAAAGACAGTTTTGTCCAATTTTGTAAGCCAAATTACACAGAGATAATCAGAAACTAGTTTTCGCTGAAGCTCCACGCGATGGAACTACACTAAAACACACAAAAAAAAAGACCAAAAAATGTTTATCAAAGAACTTGGAAACATATTTAGAGAACTCCGAATTAAATGTATGCATAGTCAAATCTTATGTAGGTCTATATTACGTTCTAGCTATCGTATATATTAATTAAACTCATGCAGAAGTTTTTTCCCCTCATAAGTGAATACACCGTTTATCCACTTAAGGTCGATTGCACCATTGTAGAATGAATGAAAGGTTAGCTAACCTTGGGTTAACCTATAACCACAAGTTAAACTAAGAGTTAATAAGTTTTTTGTTACACCATTTTACTATAGGTATAATCTTTTAACCCAAGGTACAGTAAACATTTAGATAACCTGTTGGAGCTAGTAATTCTGGTAAAATTGCATTAAATTACAAATCTTAGGTTAATCCTGAGGCTGGATTAACGTTAACCCATAGTTAACTGCAAATTGCTGTAATGCAATGCTTTTCCTTAGTTAACCAGCGGTATACCTTGTGTTTTGCTTAATTTTTTTTGGTGCAACCGGACCTACATGTATAATGTATATTAACACGTATAATATGCTACGGCTGTGAATATTCTATAGGTTATGGCCATACTCTTATACATGTATATGATAAAGAAACACTAATAAAATGAGGGAATAAAATGAGCCCAAGAAAAGGAGCCTTGCTTCTCTTTTACTGCAAAATATCATCAGAAATTACAGGCCAACTACCACTCTTTCATGAACGATTTGAATTGTACATGTATATCAGGCCGGCGCTGAATTATTAAACTATTTGCGTTCTTTTCAGTAGAATTCTAACTCGTGTTTCTCGGGCCGTTTCTCGTTTTATTCATGTTATGCTTCATACTTTATCAGCATCGCCCGTCTTCGTTGCTCTGATGTTATACTGTGTGAGCACCACTTTTGTGTTTTGCTGCCCATTGATTTGGGCGCAGAGGACCAATTGCAATCTACGTTGCCTCAAATTTAATGAGGTAGGGTGGATAAAGTTGCGAACAAAAGAGAGGGGATAGCTTTGTAATGGGAATGGATATATTCAGTCCACGTTTCATCCTGCATGAACTGCTTCATCAACTTTGGGATGTTTGGCTTTCCAGACAAGCAAAAGGTCTGCCTGCTTCCGTGACTGTTGGTTGGTTGAAAACTAAGTGTACTGCGTGCAGTACAGAAGCTGCCTGTATAAACAGGTGAAAACATGTGCCTTAACTTCAGATATATTTATTAGAACCCCTTTATCCAATGTTGCTCGCTTTCGTCTTGTTTTTGAAAATATATATATATATATATATATATATTCTGCCTGGACAGCAACAACCATGTACCTCGCCGAACATCCGGTGTTTATGGTAAACACGCCCCAAAATGTAAATATTGGACCCTCCATGGCGAACTGAGGAAATGGCCTCCCTTTTCTGTTTAACTTGGGAGTTAGAGACGATGGCCTTTGGACCAGCGAAATGGATAGCGTATTTTCGGCAAGACATTGAAAGTCTGCGTGTCCAACAAACAAAGGTCGAAGTAAGCGTATTTTATTGGAAATGGGGGAGGATTCAATGGTTTGTTTGACCTTATAGGGCCTTGAAACACTAAGGGCACCGTGGCACATGTTATGTGAAAGGAAATGTGTTTTATGGCCTATGAACAAACAAACCATTCGAATACATGCATATTATTGTATTGGTCATATTTGTGTAAATTGAGTTTATGGATTTCACCACCCTACCACATGGCATGTTTTTTCCGACTGTATACGCTACTGAGTTGAATTGCATTGAATGCTTGGGCCTGTTACAATATTGCTGCATGAAGCTTGAAAGTATGTAAAACTCGTTGAACTTTGTATACTAGGCTATTAAATGATCATTGTGTGGCACATACTGTACATGAACGTCTTGTAGGCTGTATATAATATAAATCCGCGTTTATATCGAGTTCGGTTGATTTCATTTTTGAAGCTTGAAGTTATTGCAACCTTAGTAAAGGCCAACGTAAGTTGCCCTGAATAAGGACTGAATATAACTAACTATAAAAACTCGTATTGGTAACAACTTTTCATTATCATATAATTTCAAAAGTCATCTTTTCTTGTCCTTCCTCCTTCTTACTATACATTGGTACCCATGGTTAACTGTCAGAGCTTATATCGTGTATACATGTATATGATTAATTCAGTCTTTATGTTAAATGATTTAAAACTGTATGTGCACTGTTACTTCTAGGAACTACACTGTATAATGATGAAAAATAGCTTTACGGGTGGAAATCCCTTTCGTGCTTACTTAATTTGTTGTTTTTGTTTACAATATTCGTTTTATGCCCTTATAAATTCCAGCCAATTCCACTGTCACGTGAAAATTTTTAGCTTTGTAATTTTGGACACAAAACAACATCAGGCCTACCACTAGATTTTTCTCTTTAAGTCATGGATGATTGAAAACTTCCTAAATATTGTTTTATGTAATTGTAATTTAATAACAAGGGTAGGCCTTCATACCTGGAAATCCATGAAATGATGAGACCATGTTTGTTGAAAATGTATGGGGCCATTTTAAAATATTTTATGAGTCTGATTTTATGCAGTTTATCAGACATACACTGTAGGCTGTTCAGTGGACTGCTAAATTGTCCTAACCCCTTGCGATGTGACCACGTCTCATACACGTAATTCCCAAATAGGCCTAATACCTGTCGCATGTTTTGTCAGCAGTAAATCACATTGAAGGTCCTTGCTGCATTTCGATGTCGCGTGTGAAGTCCCTTTACTTTTTTTTGGCTTACCCTCTTAAAAATACTTTGGTCGTAATAGGCTTATGAGGCCTGTATTTACAGCCGTCTCAGTAGACAGGTGCATCTTCCCATCGTTTTCTTGACAAATCAACCATCTTTGTTGGTGTCCCATCCCCCTCTTTCTTCAGCTTCCTTCCGTCCTTTTACATTTCTTACCTCAGGAGATGAGTCTGATGGGTGTAGGTCCGGGCATGTTGCTTTAAAATGGTTAAACATTCGCCTTGGAATTCATCTAGTATCGGGAAATCTTCATTTTTAGAATACTGACGGTCTGCTGTGCACGCAAGCCTATTTTTCTTGTATCCTTTCTTATCCAGGAATTTTTTTTTCGCATTTTTTACCTCGAGCGTTATTGGTACAGCATTAAAATTAAGTACAGCCTAATCACAGAATTTAAGCAAAAATAGCTTTCATAAAGTGCTTAGAAACTGATTTGTGATGGTACTTAAGATTTCAAGCTAACTCTACGGCAATTGACACAGGCAATTGTGAAATGTGATGGCAGCCTCGTTCTTGTAGATTTGATATGAAATGACCGACACAAAGTTCGTGCGCAACTGGAAAGTCAGGGGGAGTAAGATAAGAGAAAAATGGTCAGGGATAGCCAGGGAAAATCCATTACTGTTCGAAAATCAGGGATAGCCAGGGAAATCCCTTATGGATATGCAATGAATTTTCACAGTACTTCCAATAGAACATGCAGGAAAACCAATAAATTGTTTATAATATAATAGCTCATTTGTTTTGCTGATGAAAATACAATTGCCCAAAGATTACTACTACAACGGCAAAATAACCGATGGTTTGTCTGTAATGAATATTCCATTTGATGTTTCTGCTATAGAATTTGTTTTCAAAGCGACTGGGAAATTTGCTTGGGCTGGTTAGGAAACGTTAAAGGAATGATTTTGTACATTTTAGCACAAGCCCTGCAATAATAATTTTGCAGTAAACTTTAAATGAATTTGGTAACATTTTTTTTAAAAACGTTCTCTATGCATTCGCAAAATGTGATTGAAAATGCATGAATATTATTTTAAAAATTGTGAAATATACAGTAGGTATATGAGAATAAGCTGAATTTTATTTCCATTCTTTAGAAAACAAATATGCGGTAAATTCCTTTTTAGTAAAATGCACTCATAATTGACCCAGACTTTCTTATCCACTTCATGATGCCTTCTTAGTATCTACATGTACATAGCCTGCACTTTTACTTCCATCACCAACCCAAACCTACACATGACCACTATGGCTGTGAACTCAACCAAACCGAGCGTCTCCCGATTGAAATTGATTTTTTTGGACTACTAGGCTTCCATGTCAGTGATGCGCTGCGCCGAGACAAGCTAATGGTCACTTAAATCAAGACTCATAATAATGACCTATATAATTAATTAATGAACGCTGAATAAGAAACGCTTTTTAGATACTTCGGGTTATGGATATCAAAAGTGCGGCACTACTATGTACCCTGCATGTTGTTTGATTTACGAAACTGTTCGTCGTTGTGGAATAGTACCGGTACAAAGTGTACACGTACTGCCATTCCTTGTTTTTAAACACATGTATTGAAGAATTGATCGACTTAAATTATGGGGCCCTACATATACGTGTTCAGAAATTAAAATTAGTTTATTATTGATCCATTGCTGCCAACACTGGGAAGAAGCAAAACCAAAATTGGCTTTATTTTCCACTTACTATGTACAGGGTGTTCATTTTACATCCTTGAAGAGCTATAGTGATCTTTATGGAAAACGCAGCGAGGGAACACACACATTATATTGCATGTACTTGTAAAATAATTTACGCATGAAAGCATCGTGGGATGGTGAGTGATATTGCGGTTGAAATAAAAATACTGGATTTTTGTTTTTGTTGGTTGAAATGTTTATTTCCCTTTGCCAATGACTGTTATATTTCCAACAATCTTAACTCGTATTCGGTGAATTTGTTATTGTGAATAATAAATTCACCGATTTATACCCAAAACTGAGTATGTTTGATACCTTACCGCAAAAAGTACATTTAATGTGCTATAAAACTCAATCAAAAGTTAGTCCCCACGCTTTCACCCAGATTCTGATTTAACAATATATTTTTGATCATACATTTATCTTCCAAAAAGCTTAGCATAGTCGGTACCGTATATTGAATACGTTGGCAGAAGAATACCGAGTATGGAAACACATTTGAGTTCTTCAGCAATCCCTAAAATATGAGCAATATGATATAGGGCACATCTCTTTAATCATCGACATAGGTGCTGCGTTGATGCTGCCTCAAGGGGACAATGTATGAGTCGAAATACATAGTGCATGATAAGTTTCCCGGTTGTATTATGGTTAGCATGCCTTAAAATGCACCACAAAAGTGTCCCGCACTCAGTTCAATGGGTGTGGTTACGAATGGTGTTATTTTATGGTGTTGTAGAGCACACTAAATATTATCGTCACTCGTGTGGTGTTTAATAACTTTGATCGACACTGTCGCGCCCTGTTGCATTCGTTATTATCATTATTATTAATATTATGATCTAGTGAAAACACTTAAGACGTCCTGAGCATTAAAGTGTGATGATTAAATTGAATTATGGAGCGACCAAAATAACTTACGTAACGATGATTTCGTGACCTTTCTTCTTCCCATCCCCATCGTACTCCGTCGTTGTGTAACATATTTCACCCAGTCATCTTAACAGGGTTCCCCCAGACTTGGAAAACTTGGAATTGTCAGGGAAATTGGAAATGTCAGGGAAAAGCAATATGCTATATCAGATACACTATACATGTTTTACTGCTAGAACTGACCTTTGAATGCCCATAGTAACAGTGTTGCACACAGTACGATTTTCGCACATTGTTCTTATCGGCTTCATTAGTTCTATCTAGAGCCCATAACAGAAACAATCTGCAGTGCATCCGTGCCCTTACAGGTGTAGCGTTTTGTGTTCGGTATGCAAAAACATCAGGGTGAACCACCGAGCTGGCCCTAGGCGCGTGTCAGCTGACACGGGGCATTGCTGGAGTGTCTCGCCAGTTTTTAATAATGCATTTATTAAATGTTGATACGAACATGATATGGTCGAAGTCCCACCTTCCGCATTATGAAGGGAGGTCACTTACCTAATAAGCCCCCAAAGATCAAGAGGGTGATTTGTGATACACTGCCAACACGCTACCTATACGGTTACCCCCTGCAACCTTACCGCTGGCGACTGCCCTATGACCCCAGTATTTTCGATTTTTGTTGTCGATCTTTGTAATTTGATCTTACGAACGGTGATCTACTCGTGCGCGTTTTTTACCCCTCAGTCAAAAACTTCTCCCTCCGATTTTTCGTTTTTATAAAGTGGCACTTTTAAAAAACTCCCGAACAATTCGGCGTTTTTTTTAATCCCCCCCTGCCTCAGTCACTCTGCTAGGCTACTTCGTTTTTTATCCGTATTCACCCTGACACCCTCGCGTGCCGTCCGTCATTATTTTTTTGTACCTTATTTTTCCTTCTCAATATCTACTAGAGTACCTTGACTAATACTTAGCATGTTTTTTCTCCTCCATCCCCCACACGGCTCCGTATCTTTGTCATCTGCCACCTTTTCCCATCCACCCCCCTCAACTGTTCACCCTGGCTCTTGTCCCTGCCCTCCTACTTTTTTTCTTCTTAGTTTTTTAACATTTCTTTTATTCATTGAATTTCTATCTCTTAACTCCTCCCAGCTTCTTTCTCAGTGCGTTTTAAGCTTCAATGCTTATCGCACATAAAGCACACGTAATTTTTACCCTGACGTTCTGGCGCTTACGCACATTCATATCACGTTTTTTTATGTATTTTTTACCCCTCGTTTTTTGATACCCCTCCTCCGTCCTCTTAATCCTCGTTTTTTGCCCCGGCTCCGTATTTCTTAAGGCCACGTGTTACGCGCTTATTAGGGGTCAAGTGAGAATGGGAAAGGTGAAAAGTAAAAAATACAACCACAAAAAAGTAGTGTGGGTTTATACTTGTGTCACACGCGCCTGGTTGCGGTGGGCTCTTGTCAAATTGTACCTGCCGGATGAAGCTTCTTCAGCACCGCACCGAAGTGCTTATTTTCAGGTGAACTTTGATATCCAGCTTCTATGGGAACCTAAACTAAAAATGGTACTCAAGCACAAACCCTTAATCTGCACATTTGACTATTGAAAGGTCTCATCTTGAAATACGAAATTAGTATAAAAATGGATAATGACCATGATGTCTTAAAAGTTATTTAGTAATACCATAATTAAAGCCCATGAAAAGTCTTTGGTTAAACGATTTTTAGTTAAACAATTTAATGCTGAATGTATCGAATCCATTTATAAAAAAAAATATTTCTAATATTTTTAAGAAAACCATGAAAATAAACTTTGTTTATGAAGACAACATTTGGCACGGAGAGCTAATTCGCACTGTATACGTATGTTTTATTTGAATTTCACTTTGCAATCGGAACAATCAAGAACTTAATATTGAACAAAATATTTAGGCCTATCATAAATGGCGCGTTTAAATAGTTTAATAAATTTCATTTGCTGAAAATACTTGTCTTACAAACATTAGCTCTTTAATGTGCAGTCATACTGTATATTGAATTTTCATGACGCTGCACATTTACGGTGTATGTACGTTTACCAACCGCTGTTTTAATTTCAAGAATATGACGTTTTTGCCCCTATAATTAATATAGATGAGCTTGGGTCGTCTCGAAATTACAGAAGAGAATACTCTTCCGTTTTGAGTTGCGTTAAAAAGAAATAATATAATTTTTAACCCTAAATTATTACCCAGTTTTTAAAAGAAAAACGTCAAAATGGATATGAAAAACATGTTTGTATGTTTCCTCAAATGCTCATTTTTTTAATATCGTCAACATCAAGATTTATGAAACCTGGTGAGCAAAATCGCAGCGTGTAGTACTTAAAGATTGTCCAGAAGGAAAATTTGGAAATAAAATTGCAGCCTGAATTCGAAACGTTCTCCACCATCATTAAATTGTCATAAATCAGTAGTTTTTCCTCCCCTCCTGCCTTGATCCTTTGCAAACTATATTGGGGAAAATCCCTGACTGAAAAATTCGTGTATAGCTTTTTAGTGTTGTAGCATCTTGTGCTGCCGAGGCGTGCACCAACAACATCTCTATCGATTTTCTGTAAATGAAATTTAGGTCAATTTTCCTTCGATCTCCTCCTAACCAACTGAAAATGTCAATTTTATGAAAACATTTTCTTAAATTGCAGCTTCTTTCCCCAGCCCCGCAAATTCCATTGGCCGTTCTTGTTCTGCAGGCTGCCTAGTTGAATTTTGTCGAATACCATCTTGATTGCCGAGCGATCTCATTACTGCAAAAGATGTAGAGTGGAGACAGTGTTGTCAGACGAATATTGACTTTTATCCAATGAAAATCAGAGATGTCACGAACCTTACCTATGTATGTCTAAAGATTTTTAATAAGTTTTCGACTCACTCGCAGGCTGCCAGTCTAATCTGGTTAGGTTGCTGCTCTTCAACCGTAATGTTATCAAAATGCGAATAAATCCAAGTGAAGATGCAAGGCCAAAGCGCTGTTTTTATTCCAAAAGTAACCGTTGTATAGATCTCAAGTTTTCTAGTGATTTCCCCCCTCTCTATTGGAATTGGAAACGAAGAAAAAATGGAGAAAAAGCAATCATTGCTTCCAATATGAAACTTGTCACTTACACTTCTATTTACCCTTCCTTTGGGGCTTTTTGAAATGCTCTGAGATTTTCACTTTTCAAGTAGACCTCCCACCCGAAGACATAATAGAATAAAGGCTAAAGGACACCTTGATGGAGATTGTGATGGTCTACGAGACCGACCTCTTTATCGGCGAGGAGAAGACTCAATAAAAAAAAAGCTCCGCTCGTAACAGCATCTTTTGCGAGTCTGCCACCATTTTTGATCGATTCGTTGAAACCCGGACCTATAATTTTATAATTCAAGTTGCCATGGTCACCCAGTCCCCTTCATTTTCGCTTCCCGTTTTCCACTAAATCTGACTAGTATTTTATGATTTGCAAGGCAGCTGCCGTGCACTTGGAGTTGTACCGAATTGAAACCAGAATCAATAATTTTAGAAATGGTGTGGACCCTGCGCGCTTTCAATTGGTTGAAATAGAGGAGATTAGCAGCGGGGACGATGGAGGGTTGGATGGTGCTTATTAGGAACACTAGAGTGCACTTTGAGAATAGCACAAGGCTTCTTGCTTAAAATGCAATCTCTAATGCTATGCAAATGGCAACCAATTATTTTGCTCTATTTTATATCATATTCAATTAAATTAAAAGCAAGTCGTGTTTGCTATACGCGATCTATTAGAAATCTCATAATGATAACTTTATCCGAAATGTACTGAGCAAGTTTTTAAATCTTGTCATGTGTGTACGCCGCAGCTGAGGTAGTGCAAAAAATCGTCAGTCTTTTAACAACAATGACGTACATAGTTGAACAGACGTCAGTCGTTCATTTTTTTTCCCATCTTTAAGTACACTGTAGTTGATTTACTTAGAAAATAGAAGATTTAATGAAGATTTTTTGAGTCACGGACCCTAACAGAATCGTGCAATCATAAATGTTTTGTTACTGGCAGTAACTTGAACCACTTAAGGCTGAGCCAAAGAGATGCTCATCATGTAAAACATCACACATTTTTGCTTCAAACCGTGTAGAATTATTTGGTCATAATTTGCAATATAATTTGAATATAAATGTTGAAAATATCCGCTTTACAAATTTGAAAAAAAAAGTTATGCGACTTCCGGGAATGCTTCACTGCAGCTTTTTTAAGTTTTACTTTAAAAAAAATAACTTGATATTTTCAAATTTTTTAAAATAACTTATACCCTAGAGAGACTCTAGGAGCAAAAATGTGAGTACATTTTTTTAGCATGGTCAGCATCCTTGGGTCGGGCTCAAGGCAGTGCAGCACTGTACCCTACTGTGTTTATCATAAAATCATACATCATGTAAAGTATTTTATCTCAAAACTTCATTCTTCATCTGATTAATGAGAATTTGTGCATACATGCAGGCCTGCTTTACAATATTTTACAATGCTCCATCTATTTCTTTTATTTATTTTTTAAATTTTATTTTCTCCAATAGTCTGTGATTCGGATGAGTGGATTTCGCAGCTTGGGCGATGAAGAAGAAGTCGAATTTGAATGTCAAACCTCCGAAAAGGGCTTGGAAGCAACGTTGGTGACTGGGATTGGGAGTGTCAATTGCAAAGGAAGTCATCGCAGACCACAGTCCAAAAAGCGCTTCCGAAAAATTAGGTAAGTTCTTGTACATATGGTCTTTAAAAAAAACCCAAAACCAACACGATTATTTGCTAAAATGCTGACGCATATTTAGTGATTGTTGTCATTCTGGCATCATCCTAGCCCATTTTAAATATGGGAATTACACGTTGATTGACACGCGTCATTTTTAAGCAGACTAGCGATATCGTGAAACAACGCGCGTTTTATCATTTCTTAATGTGATGTTTGTTGTGTATGTGCTTGTCATGTTTCGTAGGTTGATGCAACTAAACGATCGTGCGTAGTGCTAATCTCTTGTTGTTAACGTTTTTTTGGTTGTTAGATCGTGTGTGATGCTCGTTTTGCTGGTGGGTATCGATGTAGAAAAATACGATTAATAAGAGCATGTGTGTAATTGCCAATCATTGCCTTGCTTTTAGAAAGGTGGGGTAATGCTTCTTTGGGATTATTTGGTTTTAATTGAATGCCAATCACTATGTCTGCCGTAGTCGTTTTTTCCCATCGTGCATTAATGTGACTACTACAAGCCTGCCTATCATCTCATTTTCCACACCCTGGCCTTTTTCTCACACGCAAATGTTGTTTGCGCCAATAATATTTGGGCATTTGTTAGGGAAGCACTGCTGGCCTCTACCATCCGCCTTATCAAAATTGTTATACCCCTAATAGGTGCTACAATTGCGGCGAATTTGCCAACCATATAGCGGCCAAGTGCACCCTAGGACCCCAGCCTAAACGCTGCCACAACTGCAAAGCTGTTGACCACCTCATAGCCGATTGTCCATCGAAAGACGAAAAAAAGAAGAAAGTGAAGAACAGCAACAGCGGAAGCAGCAATGATACGACGAACCACACGGGGACCAATGGGGGAGCTGGTGGAGGTAGTCAGCCTCCTTCCCAGCCTCCTTCAGAGTCAAATCCGAGCCCGTGCCCAAGCCCCAGCGCCGGGAACGGAACAGCAGGCAACGGAGGCGCTGGAAGTGCGAGGCACGATTCACCCAAGGATACGGCGGAAGGACTGACCGTCATTGCCAGCAGTAACAACGGAAGTCTTTCATCCCCTTCGCCCCAGGAATTACACGTGCAGCCGATGGACCCAGCGTCAAGAGGCTATCTCATCACCTCTGCCACCTCGTCCAATAATCATTCGTCTTGCCAGCCTGCTGGTCTCACCATCAACGCTGCTGCTGCAATAGCCAATTCTTCGGTGGCCAAATGTTCATCTGCTAACGGTGAGGCTGCCAAGGTGTAGGCCAGCTTCAGTTTTTCTATGCGATGGGCAGCACAATTGCTGCGCATTCCCTAATAATCGTCTTAGCCTTCAGACTGCTTCAGAATCCATCCTTCTAGTGTGTGACATTTGAATGCGATTTCAAATTGAAACAGGTATTGCCTTAATTCAGGGTAGCTCTCGATATGCACTTTTCTAATGCCTGCGTCATACACATGGTCATCAGTCCGGGTCTTCTTCTCTGCCATTATCTTTCACAGTTCCATCACCGAGCTACGCTGCTCACCCGGCCGATATCAGAACGTTGCATTTTTCCCAAATTTATGGTTAACTGGAGAATTCTCTGAACACCTAAAGTCATAGGTGTCGAATTAGATTTTTTTGTGCTTGCATAGCTTCTGCCAAAAAAACTCATCTGGATTTTTTTTGTTTTCGCCAAGTTTCTCATTTTATTATGATTAATTCAGCATATCACGATTTTATGCTCGTGGGCAATTTCTACCACTCGTCTACTTAACCAGTTTCGTACCACGTGTCCATTTTTTTGTCACCTCAGTCGAACCATACTCAGATGTCAGATTGCACGTAAAAGATGCGTGCAAAATCAGTCTTCATTTAATTCATAATCATGCCATATTCGTAAGATTTATTTTGCATGATCCATTTGCTGTCATCGTATCATAGCTTTTGTGTTATGGATTCGAGGGTGCAGATATCCTATTCATGTATTTTAATTATTTTCCTTCACGCGCGCACATAGAATCTACCAAATACTCAACCACTGTTTTATTGAGAGAGGAGGTATAATAACTACATATCTATGTTTCACTTGTAAAATTGTTGAATAAGGGCTTAACACCTACTCTCCTTTGTGTGTTAAGAAGGGGCTGAAGGTACATGTAGATGAAGGGTCACAGTTATTTACCTTTAGTCTCTTTTTAATTTTACAGACGGTAATTGTAAAGTTCCTAATAAGGCAACCATGTCTACCTCAAATCTTGTATCGTTAGGCTCGGTATCCATGCTCTCGGTTTAGCGATACTTTTGTCTGATTCAAGTGACTCCCACCTTCTATGTTGTTAGATGGATTGGCCTGTGAAATTGCAGCACTTTGATTGAAGCCCCTCACAAGTATTTTTGTACATGTATTCTACATGCTCTTCAGTTTCTAAGAAATGCTACTTATACGTTTTCTTTATCCATCCTTTCTCCTCCCATTGTATGGATGGACAAATCCAATTAAAAAGATTTGGCCAAGGTTTTTACTTACCATCCTGCTGTTTTACTCAAGTGCAGGCAATTGAGACTCGAAGCTTTTGGATACATTTCTCATTGCTAATGACATCTTGAGACACTTGAAAACGATCGAGCTTACATGTACATTGATTCAGTAGTAAGTAGAAGAAATTTGATAGCTTTTTGATATTTAGAAAAAAATTATTTGAACGCAGATTCTTTTGTTTTCTAAAAGAATACAACATCCAAATAATACAGGACGTAGTTTTAATGTAGATTAAACTGGCCACCGCTGGTCTCATAATGCTGCTTAGCCATTACTCAGGGATGGCTGAGATCGAGTAAACGAGGTTCTTGAACTAGAAGGGTCTCATCAACCCATTTATTGATTGATTCTGAAGGAATTGAATAAATCCCTGCAATCTATTAAAATTAAGGTTACTCTCATTTAATACAGCAACCTCTTTGTTTTATCTCGAATGGGCAGGCAGGGTTTTGACAGTATTGTTCTACTGCACACTAAATTCTGGCTAAATTTCAACGGCAGTTTGTCTGCTATCCGTAAATACCTTTGTGTTGACTCCCAAATTTTTTCTCAGTTTTTAATTTTCGAGGTCCATAACGGAAAGTGGATCAGGTCTGTCCAAATTTTACATTTAAGCTGCTGATCCAGCCTCAGTGTGACTATTGACTAAGCAGTAGAAAACATTTTTGTAGTTGAAATCCTCTTAAATAATATATACCGTACATATATGTGCTATTTGCTTTCAATTTCTGTGTATGCACACCACCGTTTCACCGAGTGCGCATGTGCTTGTAAACACGTTCGGCAACATCTGAAATTTCAAATGTTGCCATTGTTGGTGCTCAGGGAAGGTTTGGTCATTTCCTAAATAAACATAGACAAGTAATACTAATTTTTTTCTTTCCTCATTTTACCTTTTGTATTTTTGTTTAGCGAGTGCAAAACGTGGTGTATTATTGCGTACAACAATTCATTTGATATTTTTCTTGTTTAAGGATTTTTTATCGTTTTTTTTGTAGTTATTTGTGTTTGATTCTTTTTTCAAATGTGACAACTCAGGAGCAAACTATACATTAGTCACGCAATGGGAGTAATTTCATCTTTAAAGAAATATAACTGGCGACGTCTTTGTTGTCTAAATTGCTGTTTTCTTCTCGGTAGAAAGGTATTTAAAGAAGATCTTTAAAATGTTTGCACAACATTCTCTCATAAATCCTTTGTCTCTGTTAATCACGAACTACCTTGAAGCAACTCCAACTACGACAACAGAGATCTATAATTTCAGGCGCTAACAACATCTTTTTAAAATTGGACTAGTCCACAAATATTTTTAGAATTTTTTTGTATAATAAACAGAATTTTAACGGAAATCTTGCAATCAAAAGCTGTCTAATCGCGGCTTAAAAGTATCCATATATCGATATTTTTCATATAGGAGTAAAAATTTCACCCATGTAAATTTGGAATGAGTAAGAACTACTAATTAGTTATGGTTAAAAAATTTCGTTTAAAAAAACTACCCATTGTATGTGGACATGTATAAAGTGCGAGTCCTAAGCCCAAGTGCGAGGCTAGCTAAGTTACTACTACTAAGACTGCTTAAGCGCGTATTTTTAACTTAATTAGACATTCTCAAAATGGTGAGGTTTAATTTTACAGGATAAAAATGCAAGCGAAGTTTGTCTTTGTAATATTTGCAAATGTACATGTACGTAATTGATTTAAAAGTACAAGCAATGTTACAGCGTGAACACAAGGCTACTTATAAAGCAGAAGTCTCTCACAAATGGAGAAATTTGTATTAAAAACGTTGAAGATTCGGATGATAATTGCAAAATTATTTCAGACTCGAATTTCGTTCACCCATTTTCTTCTCTTTATAAGTAGCTTGTGTGCTATCTGTAAGTTTTTCATTTCTTATTTTCTTTTGTTGTTTGTTTCTTATCTTGTCTTTATGTTTGGGTGATCAGCCATTTAATTGCATACAGTGATTGTAGAAATTTGTTTGCTAAAATGTAGTGAATACCTGTTGCTAAACGGGTTTAGATGCTCTAGCCAGTTTTAGCTATACATACTTGCATAAGTATCATTTTATTGAATATGAACATCATGATTATATATATATGCACTTTCATAAACGGGAGATTTTTACGCCGTACTTTGATACGCCCTTCACAGTAACGCAATTTTCTTAACTCGAAGCTTGCATAGTGGCCGAATTTATCTCGCAAGATTAAGGAATCATCAGTTAAGCAGTGTTTACTAATTTTAATGGAAAGGAAGGACAAACTCCACACTGCAATCCAGTTTTAAATTAGTTTCACTTACAGTATTCAGCAGTGGCGCGCCCAGGACCTACTTTGGCGGGGGGAAGTGGGGGGGAGGTACCAACTTAATTTTCTCGATTTCTCATGGACGCCGTAGGCGAAAATTTTGAAAAATTGGGCTTAAAAGCCGTGATTTTAGCCTCAATATTTTATAAATATTTGCCATTATGCCGTTGGCGAAAAATTTGTAAAACGGGACTAGAAGTAATAGTAAAATAAGGCCATATAGGCAAGAAAACTTCATTGATTTAGTATGAAGTCATGGATTTTGGACCGTCTGATGAAGGGCCCCTGTGTGCGCCACTGGTATTCAGGCATGATTACTTATGCATTCATGTTAGGAAATGGGATTTAGAAAGCCCTTCTTAATTATATACGTACTATTCTTCGGCAAAGAAATGATACCAAAATCACAAGTTCATGTTTCTAATCAGTTGCATGCTTTTTATGGCAAAAATGTCTAATTTCCCAATGAAAAAGTTCCTATGATTATTGTATATCCAAAAATGTTATCTGGGAAATTGCATTTAAATGCTGCGCTAGTATTAGTACCGATTGTTTCATTGTCCTCAAGTAATTTCCTATATAATGTGACAATTGTGCATATATATTTAAATTTAATGTTTTTGAATTATTGGATATATTTGGTCTTTTCATTTTTGTATGTGGGACATCTTGATTTGATGCCTTCATATCCATCACTCTTAATCGAATTGTACCAAAAAAGTAATGTTGCTCAAGTTTTCATTTTCATTAATATAGCATTGCGCTATAAGGCATAGAATAAACTTGATATGTTACATCCATTAAGGATAATGCAAATAAGCGATTATGCCAACGATCAATATATGCGAATCAATTACAAGCCTGGAAAGCAAACATTTTGTATCTTTTAAACGACTGAAAAGTTTCGTATTGTGGTTTTGTGTAGGTTTAGGGTCTTCTTAAAGACAAACATTTGGCATTTTTATGGTGAAGTATTGTTAGTGATAAAGACATGCTGTTTTGAAAATGTAGAAATAAATCGTGTATTGGTAATTTTCAGGAATACTCAACTCTTAATAACCTTGGTCTGATTTTGTTATCACCTAGACCATAAACATTGATTTTGTCAGTTTTTAAGAAAATGTTTGGAAACATTCTTGATAGAATCCTGGTATATAGGAAATAAATGAATATGCAAGTATGCTAAAGTGTGCTTGTTATGCTGATGCAATCCATGCGTTCTAAATTCGGAAACAAACAATGGATCTTCAGTATACGTGTTTAACAATATTGCTTGTCATCTTAGGTTTGGTTTACACCTTTGAACATTTGTTGCATTTACCGTGCGTTTGAAACGATGTTATACTTATTTGTGTTGCGACTTAAATTATCATCACATCCATCCTTTTCAAAAATGGCTACTTAAAGTTTAGGTTTAGATCGCGTCTTGGTGAACATTCATCACACAGGTTAGTAAATATCATTGCAATTGGTTTAATGAATCAAGTATCATTCTAGTAATTTTAGGAAATGTCAAGTCAAGATGTCCTGAGCACAGTGATAGTACAAGATATAAACAATACTTTCTTGTTGGAAGAGTTTTAAAGATACATGTAATCGTCTGGTTTATTGTTAGGATTGAAATTCTTCGGAAGATTAACCCATCCCTTGTAGTAGTCACGATCCAGTTTGTCTGATAGCTTAGAGCCCCATTTGGTAACTGCCAGTCCAAGGGAAGTTTCGAACATGAAACTCTGAAAAAATACCACATTAATTATCCATTGTGTTCTTGATTAGTTAAAGACAATGCTGGAATCAACGGACTGAAATTGCAGTTTTCCGATGATACCAGGCATTTTTATATAAAATCATTACCCTGTCATTGACCAAGATTTTCTGCGGACCCAGCGGTGTGGTGGAAGATCGTTTAAAAACTTTATCATCCACACCATGCGGTACCATGAAGCCTTGAAGCGTGGCGCCACCGGCTTTGAACTAGATCAGTTCAAAACAAGGTTTCATAAATCACGCCTGCTTAACGGTATCACAATTTTCTGAATAGACAAGTTATTTTTAGCAGAAAAAAAATGCTATGATCTAAAGTCTTACAGTTCCATCAATAGCTCCAAAGATGACTCCTTGAAATTCGCTCATGGTGCTGCCTAATAATTAAAAATGGATGAAGTGCTCAAATTATGGAATTACATGTATTTCCGAATGTTCGGAAATTCTACGTTTGACGCTTACGATGGTAATATGGTGGACGGAAGGTGTGCTCTTGAACTGCCCATCGAGTAGGGAAAATGTTGAAATCCGCAATGGCCGTCCCGAAGCGAGGAGACTGGCATGTCAGGACTGTGAACAAGGAAGTGTCCTGGAACAGCGAAGCATAATTTAGTTGCCGCATTGCTGGACATATGCTTATTTGAACTGTACAAAAAGTAAACCTACACTGTGATCAAAGGCGGCAGCATTGACAGGACAAAAGTTGACTAAATCGTATTTATAGGGAACGTAATTGCCGTGCCAAGCAACCACATCAAAAGGAGAATGATCCTGTGATAAATGAAAAATCATAGCAGATTAGCAGTCAGATGTGTGCCAAAGCAAAGCACTTGTTTTTCTGGCCAACTCTTTTCATTTTTTGCACTGATCGGAGTGTTGTGCTTTAAAGCCTAGTGCACATAAGTTAAGCTATCCGATTTTAAGGCTCTTTACTAATTAATGAAGGTGATAATTTGACCTGTGTTGCAGCAAAGAGTCTCCCTTGGCACTTGGTGACAATGGTGTAATTCAGGACTTCTCGGTCTTCGTACAATGCTGTTGGAGTCAAGAAATCTCTAGGATTTGCCAAGCCATTAGAGCCTTTGAAAGCGAAAATTGAATGTTTATTGCTGAAGCTACTTCTCACACAGATTACGCCATATCCTTGAATATTGAATCTCACCGACTGGTCCCAAGTAAGGAAGGGTGAAATGGCCGTCGTGGATCTCCAGAACATAACCACGGCTTGGACCGTCCACCATCACATTAAACCGCATGCCTTGCTGTTAACGAAATACTCAACATTTGTACTGTATAATCAAAGAGAGCTCACAAGGAAACCATTATTTTACCTGGATGACACAAAATTCACCAGGTTTTACTAGCATTTTTCCGAATTCTGTGGTGATCTTCAGATTCCCTTGTTGAGGGACTGTTAACGAGATAACAATAAACTTTAGTCATGTTCACAATCTATCTTAGTTTAAATCTACGCAATTATAGAAAATTAGTGACCGATGAGAAAATCTCCATCGGCATTGTGGAAACATCTGTCCTTCATGGAACTGTTGCACAAGTAGATGTAGATTGCAATGCCATTGCGCACTTTTGGATCACCTGCACCGCACAAAGTGTGGAGCCCAGAAATAAAGTCCACTATGCTATCTTCTGATGGCAAATCGAAAGGATTCCATCGAAGCTGAAATAGGGTCCAATTAATACGACGTTTTAATAAATTAAATGTAGTTACATTTCAAGTCATGTAAGTATCTGTAGCAAAAATGT